>JABRWK010000019.1:751175-807489 GCA_013372445.1 Hypothenemus hampei | reverse complement strand
TCTATTGACTTTATTTTTAAGGGGTGATTAACCTTCTTAAAAGAAGGCGATTAAACCCAAAACACCTTAACAAAAGTTGCATACTAATGGAGATATAAAGAATTAAAAAAAAAACAAAAAAATAGTTAATCCGTAAATTGTTTAAACAATTATACCTCCGTTATGACGCAACTTTTGTTAAGGTGTTTTGGGTTTAATCGCCTTCTTTTAAGAAGGTTAATCACCCCTTAAAAATAAAGTCAATAGATCGTAAACTATAGTAAATTGTCACACGGTTATCTTAACGTTATGAATAAAAAATTTGTTACAAATTAATTAATTTCTGCAGTTGTTTCCAACATAAACAAAAAATGAGTACCATGTACTAGAGTACAATAAACTTGAATATATTATAAACTAAGCGATAAATCAAAATTTTAAAAGAACGAAATAATCAAGACATAGAAAGAGTCAATTTAAAAAATTAAACGCATTCAGCGTAGAAGTATACAAACAATTTTATCATGAAATAAATGGAAGATCGGTCTGGTCAATTCCATGAATGCACAAAAATTTTTAATTCCTTTTTGACCAACTCCCAGCAATCGCATGGCAAAAACAATTCTGCGGTTAACTGTGGTTAAAAATGGCCTTTGTCAACAAATAAGCAACTTGGTATTTCTCTCTTTTTACAATTCCTACAGGATAGGACTACTTTAAATCCAAAGCCTCAAATGCTACTTTCAGTGAATTTTACCTCCCATTTGCATTCTTGGCGAGCAACTAATTTCAAAATGGCAGAAGAAATAATAATGTCTATAAAGTTTCTCAAATGATAACAGAAAGACTATTCACTTCAATGTCGTAAAGATCTTCAAATATCTTTAATTTTTTTTGACGATGCACCATCCTTCGAATCAATTGACGTCTCTAACTCATAACGATTCAATGGTCGTCTTCGAGATATTTTCGGTCTTTTATTAGATCCACTGTTCGCTTTCCAGCTTTCTTTATCACAATGCATTTTATTACTCATTACGAAAATGAATATTTTTTTATAACTGATAAAACTTAATTAAATTGGTGTGAATAAGCTGAACAAAGCAAATACCGTTTTATCTAACGGATCAACTATGCTCAATTGACATTGTACAAATGCTTTCCTTATGTTTAAATACGAAAACTGATATTTATAACAACTCAAAGGAATTTTTAATACGCTAAATCATTTCCTACTAATCATACGGCACTTTGTCGACCTTTATATTTTGCTGTGCGTCGGCTAAAAAGCGTACTTACAGCCGACTAAAACGCGATGTGGCAGAATTCGAATTTAAATCACTTACAATTAGAGTTGCTGCCCACAAATGATTTTTTGGCGCATCACTTTTAAAATCCTAAAGTATATTTTAAGTCAAAAAATGTTTTTACTTTTTTTCAAATTCTAGAGTGGTCTAACCTATTAACTAATTTTAAAATTCAACCCCCAAAATTGATAAACAGCAATTATCAGTCTTAAACAGAATAGTTCAATTTATGTTTTAAGTGAATTTAATCAAATCACTTGACAACATAATTGAACTATGTTTGCTTTCGATGTTTCATTATTAAAATTTCGACTATTATCTATTTAAATGAACCATTGAATTTACTGTTTAATTCTGTTATTGGTAAATAATCTCTGTTCAAAGCTTCACAACGGACATATCCAATATTTTAGGTTCTATAAATTGAGCATTCTTTTAAAAAATTGAATATTTTGTTTGACAATTTTTGATTTTTACG
Source organism: Hypothenemus hampei (assembly GCA_013372445.1). NCBI lineage: Eukaryota > Metazoa > Arthropoda > Insecta > Coleoptera > Curculionidae > Hypothenemus > Hypothenemus hampei. The sequence continues at coordinate 805,725 of JABRWK010000019.1, read as the reverse complement.
CAAAACTCGCGAGTTTCGTTTTAATATAATGGGAAATTTTTGTTTACTTGCAGAAAATTAAATTACAAATTCTCAATAAAATTGAGTCTTTCCATTAGTAATAATTCTGATTTTTGTTAAATTTGCTCTACATATTTGGTTGTGACAAGATGACTGTAAAATATGAAGTTTATTTCCTGTTACTGCCGTAATCTTAATAATAAATTTTTGGACAATTTCCGGAAACTTGTTACATAGTTGTTGGCAGTAAAATATTGAAATTATCGATCCTGAAAATTGAATATTTATAATTGATCCAACGCGTTTACTCAAATTATAGTTCCCATAAAATACACATGCATTTTTAGTCATTCTTGGTAAAATTGATTTAACAACATATGGTTTGTAAATTAGGTATTAAGTATGTGTATCAAATATTGCTACCTTAAGACAAATTGGGTAAAATTTTAATACAATAAAATTAGAAAAGAACCTAAAAATATATAAAATCTTGATGTCACGACTTCTTACTCTCAATTTGTCGAAAACTAAAGATGTTTTAAAATAATTACCGAAACACGCAAAAAGGCCATTGAGAGGGACAAGTCTTTGTACAAAAATTGGCTTAGCTACTCTATTTTCTTCCTTGCAGCGGAAACTACTGCTTTAACAATCTTAAATGGAAAGAGTATCGAGTTATAAAACTCATTTTAAAGGTCGTTATAATCTCTATATTTTCGAATTTCATTTTAAAAATAGATGGATTCGTTTTCGAAGTATTTCGAAAAAACTAATGAACATTTTCAGTATGAAATTGAACTTCAACGGAATAGAGATTGTATTTCTCTTATTAATGAAATTGAATTATATTTTTAACAGTATGGAACTTGTCAGTATATTATTTCAGTCTGGCAATGTTAGGCAATGGATTCCTAGATAAATGGAACGGGTGAGGTGGCTTATAAGTTGTTGGTCAGAACCAGATTTTTTTCTTGGGGTTAGTTGAGGCATGCTGTTTGTACCATTGAACTTCAAAATTTAGAGAAGCTTTGTAAAAGAATTAATAAAATATATCGTGCAACACAAAAAAAAACATATTTGAAAAAGTGCACCGCGATTTTGAGTAACGATTCTTTCATAGCCTGCAAACATGTTTTGGACAATAACATGTTAACTAATTAAAACATAAGATTGTATACATATTCAGTATAAAAAACCTTTTCCCCAAATATCTCAAAAATGAATCGACTGAGTAAAAAAAAATTCGAAATTTTCAAGAGATTTCCAAGACCTTTAAAATTAATTATATTTTGCACACCTCTCCACTTAAAATATTTAAGGTAATAGCTCCCGAGGGCAGGGGGTAAAAATGAGTAAACCAATTTTTGTACAAAAAATTGTTCCCTTAAATAATATTTTTTACGTTTTTCAACAATTTTTTTTAATTTTAATTTTCAAGAAACTGGGTATGGGAAGTTCTGAATTTAATATCCTGTATATATATGTACATAAACATATGTATATTGCACAAAGAAACGAGATCAACCTTTAATATACGTATTATACCAGGTGTCCCACAAATATGTGCGTCTATCGGTATATTGAAAACTAATTACAAATACTTTTAAAATTGGCACGCGTACTAATTTTAACGCCCTATCGACTAAAAATATTTTGAAGATGAAATTACTGGCGGTTACGCAGAAAGCTGCTTATGATAAACGGAACATTATACATGGTGATTCACATCGCTGATTAATTAGAAACTTTTTCATTTGCAATTGTTTTTAATTTTTCATATTTTGGAATTAAAGTAATACTATAATATCTATTTAAACTATTTTAAAAGCCTTACTACTTTCAGTTGCACCGGAAATAAATTCCTTATTTCAAATAGCATCCCCTACATATTTTTGCATATTGACATTCTACATGTTAGGATGATTAAATTCATTTTAGTTTTCCCTTTACATATATCTTACCATTTTTGAGATATTTTAATTTAAAAATTTTCCTAAAACACATAATGTAAAATTCTCGGCTATTTTCAAATCCAGGCTTATAAAACTTTGTTGACATGTTAATTAGAAATAGTAGATTAGGCTGGCAGGAAGAGTTTTATAAATATTATACAGGATGTTCAAAAGATAATCTTGAATTTAAAGAGTTTTGAAAGCAAAAAAATCGTTTATTTTATATATTTTGATTCTAAATTTAATTCTGAATCGATTTCTATTGATGGTTCTTATGCCTAAAATTCACGCTTTTGACATAATTTTTAAATATCCGATAATAATAATATTTCAAAATATTTTAATTAGCTTTGAAAACAATAGAGCCGATTTTGGATAAAAAATGTAAATGTAATTGTCAGTTTAATACTTTTGAATAATGAATTTTAATGATAATGAGTCAAATAGTGACGTTTTAAATTTATATTATATTCATGGAGAATATAACAAAGTTTTGGATAGAATTTGTCGCCCATTTAACGAAAAATATCCGCAACCTTCAAAAATCATGGTGAAATAATTTAAGAAAATTGAGTCAAATTTTAAATTAGATTTTAATTTAAATTTTAGTTAATTTAAATGTTCGATGTGGACCCTATTTACTTCTAGGCACTTCAAATTTTTTTTCAATTTTATGTTAGACGATTTTATTAATGATAACAGGATGAAGTTTGTCAAAAGTCGCTGGAATACAACTAAAAAGATGTATTTTATTTTCTATGATAACATCATAAGTCCGAGTTTTCGAATAACTTGGCGGTTATTTCCATTGCCCATTACCAAAATCAGCCATATTGTTTTCAAAGCGAACTAAAAAGTTTGGAATTATAATTGGCCAATATAAAAATATGACTAATTATGGAAAAGGCATGAATTTCAGATATAAGGACATTAATATAAATCGATTCAGGATTAAATTTAAAATCGAAATATGTCAATGATATAGGATGTTCCATTTAAAATAAGCTATTTTTTTGCTTTCATAATTCTTTAAACTCGAGACTATTTTTGAACACCATATATAATATTTATAAAAAATCTTCCTGTCAGCCTAATGTATTATATGGTATTAGAATCGAAAAATAAAAAATAATTGCAAGTGAAAAAATTTTTCATGAAACAGTTATGTGAATCACTCAGTATATCTTTACATTTTTTGAATTCCAGACGTTAAGCTGATTAAATACTAATTGGGTTTTCCTACATATATCTAAACCTAATAATTTTCGAGAAATTTTGTTTTTTTGAAAAATTTTGCTGAAACACAATTATTGTTTTAAATGTAAAATTCTCGGCTGTTTTTAAAGTCAGGCTTATAAAACTTTATTAAGATATTAACTTGAGATAATAAATGAAGAAGACTGTAATAACTTTAGTAAAAATTATACTGGGTGTCCAAAAAATAATCTCGAATTAAAAACCTTCGTACGCGAAAAAGTAATATATGTATATTATATAGAGCACCGTATACATAGTATATTCTGAGTCAATTTCCATTAGAGGTCAATATCGAGACTACATAAGTTAAAAATGACGAGTGATAATATTATATGATTGATTGATAATCTGGAATTTGATTCATCTTGGTATTGGTTTCTACTTAATTCTATGACAAAGTGATTTTTTTCAACTAATACGGGATCATAGATGGTGTAGGTAGTAAAATTAAATTCAATAAGTTAAAATCATAAAATCGGTTTTTTGGACTTAGGAGGTATTGACTTGAGACCATCGATATATTCATTCTTCACACATTTTTCTTAATTAACCAATTTTTTATTTTCTTAACCAGTAACTAGAATTATATTCGTGAGCTTTGAAGCAATATGATGGTCGCCCTCCCTTTACTAACTCTAAAAGAATAGTAATAACTAAAAATTTAGTAAGTACAAAGAATTCAGATGCTGGTAAAAAATATATATAAAAATATCATAGGAGTTGATGAAACAATCCGTAAGAGAAGTAAGAAAATATTAAATATTTTTCCTAATATTATTGCAAAACAAAATTTTATTAAAAATAAAAAAGTTAGAAATATAACTGCCTTGCTTAAAACTTATTATGACAAAGAACGGACGAACAAACGATTATTTGCAATTTTCCAAATTCGTTTTGTATGAAGGTGGAGCAGAAAATATAGGATATGAAGGAAAGGAAAGAAGAAAATTTTTGCGATTATTTCGATGAATGATCCAGCATTAGAATTAGAATCCAAACACAATAAGTCGAGTGAATAAAATGAAATAAATCCTTCTTTTTGACAAAGTCGAGTGAAGGAATTCAGTATCGGTCCATACAGTAAGGAGAATAACCCTGTATCAGTAAAATTTTATGTAACTGAACAGAGTAGAATAAAGTAGAGTAGTATGTATAAGAGAAGTCTTTAAAAGACTAGAAACATGCCTCAAAAATTGAATTTGGTTTCCATTTATTAATCACTAAAAACTCTTATCATTTACCTGTCATTATGATGAAATTTTGGATACGGAGTAATATTTTTCACCTAAATTATAATTAATTTGTTTTACTTTACATTTCAATTTATTTGTAAAAGTTTGATTTTAGTTGTATTCTTTATTAAAAAAAAAGTATATCTGTTCAGTTGACAGAATAATTGCAATTATTCTAGGATAATAATTATCCTACAGCGTTGCCACAGATATGAAATCATTTTTAGTACAATACAGGGTGTCTCATAAATCGAAAAGATTTTTCTACGATTTTTCCCACGTTCAGTGGGCCCTCCTTGACAGTGTGGCCAAGCCTTTAGGCGGAATTTATGAGACACCCTGTATATAAATTCGATATTAACTGTAACACCTTATTTCGCAATTTCTGTTAATATTGATTTATTTTCCAGGGCATTTTTGATTTTGTTTGCGACTATATAGATTTGTTCAATTAGGGGGTTTAAACGAAAAATGCTACAACTGTATTAAAAAAAACTTAGCATTAGTTTTTTGTTAATGATATGTAAAATAGTCTGAGTTGTTTATTTGAAAACATTATTTATTTAAAGGTCTTTCATAAACTATAATAGACAACTGAAATAATCCATAATTTCCAGTAACCGACCAACTTAAAAACTTCATTAAATGAAAATACATACTAAGTCACTTGAAAGTACCACTACTTGTCCTCTGTCTTCGAGTCTAAAGTCAAGTTACTGCTGCGAAACGATTTTCCGTTCCATTAAAGTAACCTAGAATGAGTTATTATAGACTTTGGATTATGTTAATAGTAGATTGATTCCTTTCAAGAGACTTAATAATGTCTGGTTCTTCAAAACTGGGATTACCCTTACAAAGAAAACAAAAATCCAGTTTCATCAAGTAACATATCTTCACTTGAAGGACATTTATATTTATATTATGTTATTACGAGTAAAATTTCACATTCTTCATTTAGCCCTTGTAACATTTTAGTATTAGAAACTCGGTTTATCCAAGATATTCCCAGCACGTGTCTATGGCATCACACCTCGAAACTTTTAAACTTTCTTACAGACGCGTCAGTTAATGTGCACGCTAAAACCCTGCATGTACGTTAATACTAAAAATACCTACATGGCAGCAATCGAAGTGCCACTGCCAGTGGTGGACGAATAATGGATAAATATTTTGAATGACTGCTTTTGGAAAATAAAATGAAAACTAATTTGAAAACTATAAACTCTATTTCCACAATGTCAAAACCTTTTTGGATAACTTATTCAGAGTTAAATGGAATTTTTTTCATTTATTGACTGTAAGACCTTTTTGTTTTAAGCCGAAATCAGTTGGTAACTTTCGAGGGCACAAAATCAACGTCACTTTCAGTAAATATGGGCCCGATAGAATTCAAATTAGCTTTTGTATTTATATCATACTATTTGTAAAATGAAAAATGTTCTGTAGGCGTATGTAGCCTATTATGTAACCGTAAATGGAGAACTTATTTTCTTATTTACCTTTATATTTTCAATCAGAGAACGCAAACACGTAACATATTTACCGCCATAAAATTTTTGAATGATTAAGCAGATGTATTCAAAAACTGTGCTTAGCTAAATTTGTATATTTTGCAATTCTGCATTTACAGATAATATAATTTAAAAAATTCGTCTATTTAAGGGCTAATTTTAATCTAAAATAAGACATAAAAGAATTAATTTAAATCGATTTTCGAACCACCAAACACCTCTCTACACTGGCTTGCTATTATATTTTATGCAAGACAATATTTACCTTAGCTTAAATAACCAAAAATTTGTCATTCATCATATAGATGACGTTGTATTTTTCCAAAAATATCTCTTTTATTATTCATGGTATATTTAATGAAATTTCAAGCAAGAATTATTTCCTTACAAAAGACCATAAATTTCAATTTGTCTACATAAAAGGTCATTGATGTGATTTTTATGCTTTACCTATTGAGAATAGTCACTTAAAACGCCATCTATTTCTGGCGGAATGGTTAAAGTATAAAAAAGTCTGGTGAAGTACAAATGTAGTAAATAATAAACAGTTCTCTAAAATAAAGAAAAATCAGTACCACTGAAACTTAAACCTCAACAATATTGTTTTTTGAAACTATGTACAATTCTGTCAAAATCATGGATAGATTTCCTAAAGGCATTTTAAAATCATATTATAAAAAGTACTTTTTATCAGGAATAAAACCTTATCAGCACTAGGGTAAATGTGCATTAGTTCGGCCTTGCTTGGTGGTCGATCATTTTGACACAACTCTATGATTATACAATATTTATCAATATATGCATAAAACAAATATATTATTGTACAGGTAGCCGACAACTGACACATTTTATTAAGTGGCCGACAACTAGCACTTTTTTTTTAAGTGGCCGACAATTAACGCTTTTTTTTTAAGAGGCCATCAACTGGCACATTTACTCTAGTACTCGGCGTATCCAATTTCCACTTTCTATCCTCGGATACTTCTTTACATATCCAGAATTGAAAGTTTTTAGATCAGGTGGTACCAATCAACATATTGTATTCGGAAAACCTATCTATAGATTTTTATTCGTTATGGTATAATTACTTATCTCATATTCGTAATCTTCTAAGGAGAAAAACAATAAAATGACATTGCAATTTGAAATAACATAAATATGTTAGAATGCAACATTAAATAAGTCATATAAATCGCTTCTGCCGTGAAACGGCACTAAGGAGGGGTGTGTCGCCGGTCGCATTCAAGAGCTCTTTTCAGGGAAATTTAGTCACCTTGGATTGCTTTATGTGGAAGGATTTTTCAAAATCTTAGTGCCATGTTCGAAGAACGTGATTCGGCGAAATGGAATACATTTAAATGATTTTGCTATGTTTTTTCTATCATTAAAAAAAATTGTTTTCCAACGACTTGTAGTTGAAGGAAAATACTACAAATTATCTAATTTTAAGAGTATTTTTCAGATAAATTGTAAAATATATATACATTTATAACAATAGTATAAAGGGCGATTCTAACTAGCGCGACGCTCAGCTCGGCGATTATAGCTCTCATCTTCATGAGAATGCATATAAGGAGAGGTGTTGTAAAGGCGTAACTGGAATTTGATAATTTCTCACTTATACCCATTTCTGTGGAAGATAGTGATATGTTTTTATAGTACTGGCAAGCGAAGTCTACCCACGCGGTTTTAATGTATTGAAAAGATAACGTAATACAAATCTCTAAAGATAAACAGAGAAAGAAATAACGCCTTCGGGTGTCCTTAAAGTATAAGGCGCAAGTACTAATGTGGTTACTCCAAAACCCGTCTGTGATTTTTTTAAAGCTAAAAGACCACGTCTATGTTGAGTTTCCTGTTAATCTAGTCTTCTTGGCTGGGGTATTCTCTAGTGCCCAATGTTAACCATTTCTTTGATATTAATTTTTATTAAAAAGAAAATGACCACATACATATTGTGAACAGTGGTTAGTAACTTTTTGAACGTCAAAGCGCCGGACATATTTAAGGAACGCATGTGTGGATATTGCGTCGTTTTTTGTTTTTGAAAAAATGATGACCAAAAGCAAGAATGTCTATCCGAGAAATAAGGTCCCCTTCATTTCAGTTGCGAATCCTAAAAATCCTAAAAAAGGTGCATTTGTTAAAAATAGTCAGCGGGTAGTAGTGTCTCGCGGATGCTTATGGCAATCGCAACTTTACAATGGCGTCATTCTTATACTCGTGATTTAAATTCGCTGTTGAATTCATCTCTATTTGAAACACATTTTCTCTTAACTATTTCCGTGGCAACGAACAAAATGATACAGATCATGAATAGTTTCGCATTGTTGAACAATCCTTATGTGTTATGTGAACTCATGTAATTTACAGAAAACCTGTACAAAATAGTATCGAAAAAAATTAGAATAGGTAAGTCTAAAACTGGCCAAAGTTGAAAAAACAAATCACATTTTCTTTTACATCTTTTTATCGTTTCGAGCTAATTTGACGAAATTTCATATCTGAAGGTTTTCTAAGATAAGAAATTCAAATCAGACAACTATTTAATTGTAACTTCTAGAGTGCGCTACAAGCGACTGTTAGATTAGGTTAAGTTAGGATTACGGTAATATTTAAATCGTTACAACTTTTTTGTGTCACAATGTTTGTCACTTTGGGCTCTAAATTTCTTTTTCCCTGCCTTTTGTACTTAATAAAGGTATATCTCATTGACGTCGCTAGAAATAGCGATTGCCAAGAAAAATGCATTTAAAGCTTTAATTCATGTAAATTTTGGAAGGGCCAGAGTAACTTTTCTGACTTATTCTATTTTTATTTGCAAAAATAAGCAAATAACACTTAAAAGATTAAAAGCCATTAGTTTAAAGTTAAAGTAGTCTGCAATTCAAACACAAAAAAAATCTTTAGACCTAATAATAACTCGTTTCACTGTAATAATTTGCATGCCCCATCATGTTTAGATATATACGTTTTCCTCGGAATCTTTTACTTGTAGTGACTTCAATAACATATACTTTTTTAACTAGAAAAAGTAGGAAAATGATTTTGTCAATTTATAGTAACATGCATCGTGACACAAAAAAATTGTAACGCTTCAAATGAATTCTAATCGTCGCTTGTGGCGTCCTCTAGAAGATATAACAAAAACATTGATAAATTCGAATTTCTCATATCAAAAAACCCGCATGTACTAAATTTTGTGAAATTAACTCGAAATAGTCGAAAGATATTAAAGAAAATGTGATTTATTTTTTCAAATTTGACACCTTGCATCTTTGTTATTATCAACTTTTGATTGACTTACAATTAGATGAATTCAGTTAAATCGGCTTATTTTTATACAAGTAGTCTTCAGTACCATTTTGGCTACGCAATTTGAGAACACCCTGTATTTATTCCATTTAAATACATATTATAAGAAATGGAAATATTACCCTATTATACTGGTGAGAAAAGTGTAAACTTATTGTGCGAGTTAATAAGAAAGTATAAACATAATTTTTTCAAATCATATTCATTGCCTATCGATAGAGGAGAACAAAAAAAGTAATTCTACGATTATTTGTTACACGATGCAGATAATTGTAATTTTTGTCGCTTTAATTCAGTTATTCATAATTTTTGTCATTAATAGAGAAAAATAAGATTACGATAATGTAAATAAAGAGCAAGAACCATAGTATTAAAGGTGTTAAGGTTAACGGGCATAACGGTTTTATTAAGGTTTTTTAAAATAAACAGAAACGGATTAATATACTGCTTAATTGATTAAATTTTAATTCATCGTAACAATTTAAAGCATCATCGATAAATGAAAAGTCTGATTGATGAATTATTTTTGTGACAATGTCACATGTACGTGTATAACAAATATGGTTGACTAAATTTAATCCCTAAAGTTTTTTATAAGAAATTGATTTACCCGTATCTCAATTTAAATATTTAATACATTTGAAGATCACAGGGGAAAAATGTGTCGAGTCATTTTTTATAGGAAAACTAAATAATCGATAAAAATCTCTATAACTGAGATGAATATCTGTACCTCAGAGCAAAAGGGTATTAAGTACAAAATTTTAATTTTCCGGTTTTTTTATTCTGATTTCTTTATAGTCCATATACATATAAGGTTCAGCATGGTACAAACATCATGAACAGCAAATCTACATTACATCCAAATAAACGTATTAAATCCCACATAATGTAATTTAAATCATTTTAATAATTTTTATTTTCTCTCCTGTAAAATTTATATTGTGGATTTAATACCTTTTTGCTCTAAGGTATGGATATATTGTTAGGTTTATTTTAATCAAGTTAGAAGTTAATGTATTTACGTTAAGTTATGATATCCCTTTCTTAAAATCTAATTTTGTATCTTTTCGAAAAAGTGTTATATTACTAAGTACGCTCGGACATACATAACATGTTTTTCCATTGTATTTTAAAGTTTATTCAATTCAATTTTGTCTATAGCTAAGGTCACTTAGTTTGTTTGTCTCAAAGTAAATTTTTATTCTTTAATACATTATCTATTATTGTAGATTAATAGAAATAATAAAAAGCAGCAGAAAAATCCCACATTCTCTGTTCTATGTAGTATGTAGTTCAACATTCTATGTTGAACTTCAAGAAATTAGTAAAACGAAAGGTGACTATCAAAAAATACGAAATTCTCAAAAGATATCACCCCAAAATGTTACGATGCTAAAAAAAAATTGACTGAACACGTTTTTCTCGTGTACTGCTTGACATACCCATGTGCTTCCCCAGTAGGTATGTCGATTTAGTTATGCATATAACTTATGTCTCAATTCGTTTTTCCCCAGAACATTTATAAAAATTACTATGTAGTAATGAAAAGTATCAATTATTCAGAATAAGTTATTTTTGGAAAAAAATTATCTTACGATGTTTACCCCTAGTCTTCATTTAAAATTATTGACGTTTAATTTTAGTATTTTTAATTTTTATTTTGTTTCAGAACGTTTCAATCAATGTGTCAATATTAACATTGACCTTCATATCAATAGACAGATGGTATGCTATTTGTCGTCCTCTTAAGTTCAGGCCAACCACAGGGAAAACAATAACAGCCATTTGTATTATTTGGGTTGTCTCTGTTGCTTGTGGTAAGTACTTAAGGTTAAATTATTTATATAGGGTGTTTCGCGATTCGAAAGTCACACGGTAAAGGTGATTTTCTTAGTGAATTTCAAGTCGAAAATATCTGATAACGTAGGTTCAAAAACGCGTCCTTTCCAAAATATAGAATGATTAATTTCTTGTTTTTTTTTATATTTTTGTAAATATTTTAAAAACGACTTGAAATACGGACGTTAAATTTGGGACATATGTAATGTTCATGTGGCTATGCAATGATATAATTTTAATGAAAAAAAAGGCGAAAAAAAGAAAATTAAACACCCTGTATCTTGGAAACGACGCATTTTCAAGATAATCCTCAAGTCGCCGGATACCTTGTACAAAATATTCTGAAATGATTAGACAGGCGTTTGTGTGTCGAACACACAGGGTGTCCTTAAAAGCTTTGTACAACGCTGTATGCTTTCTTATTAAACCTGATGCTTCCAAACAAATTCTGTTAGTAGTATAAAAATAATGTTTCTTGATAGCGCGAAAACACATACCTACCAAAAAAAAAAAATGTTGTTAGAAAATCACATAATGTGTCATAATATGACGTTTTTAAAGACCTAAATATATATTTTGAGCTATATCTAAGTTAAACCAGATCGCATTTGCAGAATAGTGATTATAAGTTGTAAATATGTACCCACATTTCGGTAATAGCTGGCATATTTTAAATCACTTTTAATGCCTACAAATAACCATATAAGAAGTCTTAAATGTATGGTTTATATTTTATTTAATTCATTCTGCAAATATAAATGTTTAATAATCATTCATTTAAAATATTCATTATTATTAACACAGATGTGTTATCGTTATATTTTCTTGGGATATCTTCAATAAATAAAGGTAGAAATAGGAAAGAAGAAGGGGTAGAAATGGGGTCATTAATTTGGGGTTCATTAAGCAAAAAATACAGAAAATTGAGTTTTACGATCGATAATGTAAATAAAATATATGATTCCATATAAAAAACAAGTTGGCAACTTGATTGATAAATGGTTTCAACGTCATTCAATTTTTATCAAGTATCTTTTTTTCATTTCCAGAAGAAGTTGAATCACATGAACACAATAAATTTAAGACCACATATAAGAAATATAAGGTCATATTGAATATTAACAATCAATATAAATTTGAATAAATACATATACTATAAGAGTTTCTATTAATAACAAATAACTTTTGATTTGATACTTGTTGATACTGTCTTTATAGTTGAAAATAATTTTAAATTGTAGATCCTATAGTTTTTCGTATTGCTAAAAAGTGTTTCCGTTTGAGTTGTACATTTTGTGCCTTTTTAGATTAAACATTCTGTACATAAATAAAATCAGCACATATTCTAATGTATCCTGTACACCTTTTCTTTTAAATGTCACTAAATTTCTTAAGATAATATAAGAATTAGGTTACACTGAACGATAAAAATCCAAACGTTTCAAAGTTAGGAAAATTTCATTTCGTAAAGAGCACAAAATGGTGCGCCCTCTTGCAGTTTATAGTGCAACGGTCTTATTAGTGGTTTCTTTTTTCCGAAAAAAATCCTTACATCCACTATTAGTGCATTATGTTGAAAAAATGTTTACAATATTAAAAATACATTAAAATATTTTAATTTAAACATTCTGCAGCTAAAAACTAACAATAAGACAACCTTTGTTAAGATGAACTTTTCATATGTATTAGTTTTAAAATTTCTATGTAGTTCAGTCATCATAGACCAAATAGGTGTGATCTGCGGAAAAATTGTTGTGAAGTTAAATTTTTGGATACCTTTATTTTGACACTAAAAATAATATTTCAAAGCTTCCTTATGATATCAATGCTGCATGATAGTATATAGAGGGTAAAAGTCATAAAAATTGCTTTTCATTAAATATCTCGCGTTCTATGCGTCGGATGATAAAAATACTTTTTATAGAAACTGCAGACTGTAAATTTCTCTACAAAATAGCTTTTATATCATTTTTTTGTATGAGCAACGGTTCTCCTGAAAAAGATACTTCAAAGAGAATAAATGCACTCATTTCCACACTATCGTGGAGATAGAGTATACGGCGCGTTTTTTTAAAACCATGTCCCCTGTAGGTCTAATCCATATGCTTCAATGTAACAATCAACAATCCTTTTCACTCTAAATATTTTGTTAAAAAACAATTAATAATAATCATTATTGTCTAGCAACCAGGACCAGATGACTTGATGTAGAGAAAAAACGATTCTCGACAATATACAATGATGAAAATGAAAATTAACAATTTTCAGATTTTTTCTACCGCTGAGGTATTAGACTTATAGGGGGCACCATTTTAAAAATAACGCACTATCTTCAAGATAGTGTGGAAATGAGTGTATTTATTTTCGTTAAAGTACCTTTGTCACGAGAACTGTTGCTTATACAAAAAAATACTATAGAACCTATTTTGTAGAGAATTCTATAGTTTGTAGTTTTTATAAAAAGTATTTTTATAATCCAACGCATAGAATGCCAGATATTTAATGAAAAGCGATTTTTATGACCCTTTACTCTGTATACATATATTATCACGCGGCACTGACATCACAGGAAGTTTTGCGATATTATTTCTAATGTCAAAATAAAGCTGAATACAAACATTCACGGTGATAACAATTTTTTCGCAGAGATTTGTTATAATGACTTTATTAAGCAGGTATTAAACAAAAAATTTCAACAGGATGTAAAGAGTGGCGAATAGAATGTTTTTAGAAAGGATAGTGCTTTAATGGGTAAGGGTGGTAGAGAAAGTTTGTGGAGATGAAGCTCTCCATCAGACTCTGCAGTTTCAAACATTACTCTTTTCAGTTGTCATTATGCCATTGTGGACTGTAGAGCACCATTTGTGTTTACGACACATGTCCAGGACGACGAGTCTGTAATTGCAATCCAATGTGCTTTAATGCTTCCCATCATGTTCCAACAGGATGGGGCTATCCCCCCATACAATCCAAGCATCGATAGCAGTTGTTCGGGAATTGTTTCGCAATCATGTTATTGTGATTTATATTGGCCCTTCCGATCACCCGATCTTTCAATGTGTGATTCTTTGTTATGGAGACATCTGAAATCATGTGTTTATAAAATCAAATTTTGCATACTTAACGAATTAAAAGCAGCAATACAGTATCGAATTACCGAAATCGACCAAGTACTGCTAACAAGTGTTTAGGTCAACTTTCTTTTCTTTCAACAAGGAGCGTCTCTAAATCTCTCTCCGTGAAAATCAGCACCTTATGACCAACATAATTTTTCGTACTTAGCTACATGAAATTGCATATTCTGACGTACACATTTTTATCAACAAATAATTTTCAAATCTAAAACTCTTGAAATACCATTCATTTGAAAAATGTCCTATTTCTACCCTTTATAATTAGACCTCTGAAATCGCCGTTTTCTGCTTTTATAACATAATCTTGATTTTCTTGCTTTTTATATGATTCAACAAATCTTCTTGAGTAGTTTTGAATATTCATATACAAAGAGTAGCACGTTATTAAAATATCTCTACTAAAACAAAAACAAAACTTGGGCCAGGTAAGGGATATAAATATGCAGAGATAATAATTCTGAGTTGGAACAATCTTTTTTTTATCTTTTTAGCATTAAAGAAAAAATAGTTATTTACAATAGATTAGTTTTAAATGTGATAAGTTGTTTAGCATATGAAATTTGTTGCAAAATTATATTATAGGAACTGTAATAAAAACAACAAATTCAAGCTGGGAATTTATAATCTGACAACTATTGTTTTATTAGTTAAATGTATGTTGTACTTGATCCAGTACGTTTAACTATGTAGTTCTCTAATCTAATTTACGCAAAAAATTATACTTTTTATTTTAAACAATGGAAAAAAGTGCAGAAGCATGAAAAAAAAATGTTGTTTCTTTTAAAATTACATTTTACCCGAAGAAAAGGTTTTTTAACACACAAGGAAAGTGACATATTTAATAGTAGTGGCATTTCGTAGAATATTTAGAATATTTTCATAGGAGGTTTAGTATATATACCTAAGGCTTTTATCATAATAATACGTACAGAGAAATACCATGTGGATATATTTTCCGGACACTGTCATTATTCCTTTTGATTGCATGCTGCATAATCATTCAAATTTATATTCCTATAAATTATTATTTTATACATAGTCTAACTTATATACAGTAGTAAACTTATGCACAATATAAGTTAAATAGGATATCTGGTTCTGTGGGCTAATCGGCTCTCCGTATTATTTCCGTTGGGATTCCGTAATAGTATGCAATCATGAGAGTGCGAGGGCTCTATGATAAGTATTTTTTTAGAAAAGTAAATGAATTTAATCCTTTTTTGTACTTATTTTTCAATATAATTTCATTTTAGCACTATATGTATACAGGGTGGAAAAGCTAAATGAAAAAAAAAAACAATATTTCAATTAAAAGATATACATATTTATTAAAAATTCCTAAGCACGTCAATATTAGATTCTAAAATGATATTCTATGACGTAAAAATTTCATTTCTAAGTTCAAACTTCTTTGAGTGCCTTTTTGGAGTAACATTTGAATAACCCCCAAATTTTTTAATGGAAGTAGGGATATAATAAAGAAATACCTGATTTGGAAGATCTTTTTAAATTTCTATTCAAAAATGTTATTGTTTTGGAATATATAGTCGTTGATATGGCAATAAGTTGTATGTCAGGAAATTGTGAAATTTTTCAGGATAAGAAAAAAAGATAATTGTATGATTAGTTTTAATTTTTGAGAATTCGGATTTCCAGAATCAAATTTACCTTGATTTTAAGAGAGAAGTCAGTTTTATATTGTTGTGCCCATTACCAAAAAAAAATACACATTGTACACCATAAGCACAAACATTTTTTCAGATTTACGACCTATTTTAATATCAACGACGATGTGGTAAAAATTAAGAAAAAACATTATTTAGTTGCTTAACGAAATTTGCCACAACAAACTAAAAAATTTAATAATTAATAGTATCAATATTCTTAATAATGTAAAAATTCACAAATAAATCAATTTCGATTGGAATTTTCAAGCATATCAACAAAAAAACTTGAAAACTTATCAACAACCTTTATACTTGCTATTGTTAGTTTTGTTGAAAAGTCTTAATTGAAGGTTGCTATCTAATTGCGAGAATATATTTTTTAGTGTTCCTTGAGTTTTGCTAATTGCAATTCAAAAACTAGAGTTATTGAACAAAAATGCATAAAATACGATTGCAGGCTGGAATTGCTAGTCTATTTGAAAAAAAAATGTCGGATTTGCCGCTTATATTCCAAAGCAGCTCGTGAACATGTGCGATAGATAAAAAATACTTTTCAATGAAATGAATAACTTGAAGAAAACCCATGTAATTCAAGTCGACAAGAGCTTCATTTTTGGAAGTTATCATTTTCTCGATTCTTCCCCGATTCATTGAAGACGATCTTGATAGAAAAATGTTTGTAAATAAATGATTCAAAGGTTAGATAAATATCTTATTCAACTAGAGAATGTTTTATTTTCTGATGAATCCGCTTTTACTGTACATGAACATGTTGATCATCTAAATTGTCGCTATTGGTAGAATGAAAATCGTTACTGAATGAGAGAATTACATATCTTACACGCTTTATCATACTTACTTTGAAAAAATTGATGTTTAAACAGGAATAATTGGAGACCATGTCTCTGGTACTTTTTTTATTGATGGGCATTTGGATTGAGAAAAATATTCAGCACTATTCCAAATTAATGTCGTGCTAACTTTAGCCAACTTACATCCTGCACAAGCAAACCCACAGCTATGTATAGAACTGGAATTTGTGGAATTTGAAGCAGCTATAACGCGTGTCCCACCGGGAAGGGCCATCAACAACATTGGGAATACCATAAATAGCAGATTTATAAAAATTTGGTGGTTTAGTAACAGACCGGCCTCAACTAAGTTTCAATAAAGTTACATTTCGTTGCTATGGAGTCAAAATCTCGTATCTGCTATTTTTGCTCATTTTGAGTTATGGTTATATTTACGGATAAAATGGAATACCGCAACAGAAAGAGAAAAAGTTCAGAACTCAATATTTAGCTAGAAAACGCTAGTGCGACTCTGTGTAAAATTCTTGTGTCATATGAATTGTACTGTCATTAATGAAGTTTTTCGCGTTTCCTGAAAATTTGTGTTTTTGGAGATATGAGGTTTTGATTCCACGGCGACGATTTCCGGTCGTACCGGAAGTTGATATTTGCTTCCTTGCTTTAAATGGAACGCCCTATACATTATTATTGCATTTTTGGATTCTACATTCAATTTTAATAAAGACTTATTAATACGTCGGCATTTTTAATTAATTGTTTTCCAGATATGGGTATATAATTAAATGTTGAAGATGACAAATATAAATGCCTGCAGAATTGCAAATTGTTATCAAGCGGAAAGGAATTTTGTAATCCTTTTTCGCTACAATACAGGAGAAGGTCCATATTTTAATATGCTGACAAGCTTTGCTTAATACTTTCTACAGGGTATGCAAAAAAAACAGAGCAAACTTGAACATTAAAAAATGGTTAAAACTGTAAAATTTCAAATGGAACCGTTATTTTGATGTAATATAAAAATACTTTGAAAAAGAGTCTATATTCAGATTTAATTTCCTATGTAAAGTAGTATGATTTTCGTGTAAATTCGTTTTTTTATCTATCATATTCGCATCGCGTATTGAACTCATGAGCTGTAATTACCCACAATTAAACAAAACAAAAGTATAAAGTGTGTCTGTGATTGATCTGTAAGCCCACACGATAAGTAATAATATTTCGATTTTACCTCATGCTTACAATTAGTATTAGGCTTGTTTAATTTCTGTCATAAACTTGCAAAACGAAATTAGACGAAAACCATACAACTTTACTATATGTAATTAAATTTGAACATAGGCTCTTTTCAACGTAGTTTCAAAATACATCAAAATAATAATACGGTTCCATTTGAAGTTTTCCAGTTTTAGTCACTTTTCGATGTTCAAGTTGGCTCTATTTTTTAAAGCAAATATTAAACAAAGCTTGTTAGTATACTAAAACATAGACTTTCTACTGTATTGGATCGAAAAAGTATTATAAAATACCTTTCCCTTTGATAATAATTTACAATTCTGTAGGCATCTACATCTGTCATTTNAAAATTGAAATTACACGAGAAGTAAAGGCAAATAAGAGGAATTTTAGAATCAGTGATGCGAAATTTTCAATTTTTTATTTTGGCAGAATGTATTCTTAGTTGAGGCAGGCACTTAACAAATTTAATTTTTTAAAAATAAAAAAAAAATTAAATTATTTTTTTTTATTTATTTATTTTTTAAAATTTTTTTAGTGTTTTAAAATTGCATATTTTCAGTTCCATTTTGCCGCAAAAAACAGAAAGATATCTTGAAAAACAAAAAAGTTACGCTTAAATGAAATTCGTCAGTACTCATTGCCAGACCCTGCAATCCCAAAAGTAGTGTATAAATTCACTTAAAATTCAGCGGTTGGTTTTTTGAAAAAAACACTCGGGCCCATCGATTTTTATTTTTGAATGCGGTTTTTTTAATGGCAAATTCATGTACAGGGTGGTCCAAATTCGATGCGTAACATTGGGATCTCGAAAACTATAAGAGATTCAAAGTCGCTTAAATTGGGGCAAAGTTGCGCATTTTCGAGCTTTGTTAATAGCCGTTTTAAAATTTGGAAAATTCCGATTACTTTCGATGATAATCGAAAAAAACCGAAATTTTGTTTTATCGTTTTTATTTTTTCCTGGCTTTATTTGAAGAGATTTTTCAAAAAAAATGTCACTTCATTATTGCCACTTTTTCTTCCCTATAAGATGGCGTTGTGAAATTTGAAATCCGATATTTCGTTTTTGAGCCACCGTCATAGAATTAATTTTTTTAAAGATGGACCTGGATTTTTTATCTTGTCTTTTATTACCTTTTACCCTTCTAAGACCAATGAATTATAACAATCACCAAAAAAAGTAGTAGATATGACAAAATACTCTCTTAAAAATGCATATATCTATCCCTCTCTCACGTATCGTTTTCAGCATAAGTTTGTCTTCGTTGCACTCATTATCTTATTGAGAAATTATATAAAAATTGTTGACTCGACTATCTTGTAGGAAAGAAAAAGTGGCAATAATGAAGTGACATTTTTTTTGAAAAATCTCTTCAAATAAAACCAGGAAAAAATAAAAATGATAAAGCAAAATTTCGGTTTTTTTCGATTATCTTTAGAGGTAATCGGAATTTTCCAAATTTTAAAACGGCTATTAACAAAGCTCGAAAATGCGCAACTTTGCCTCAATTTAAGCGACTTCGTATTTCTTATAGTTTCCGAGATCCCAATGATACGCTTCGAATTTGGACCACCCTGTACATACAACAGTTTGCAATTGTTTGCAGTAGGTGAAATCTAGAGTATGAAATGGATATAACAACACTTGGTTCCGGAATTGAACCATTTTGCAAAAAAAAAATAATAGACAGGAAGATTCAGCTTTATATTTGAAATGTTTGCTGCTATGAGACGGTCAATGCCTTGCTTTATTGTTCCTAATTTGTAAGAAATTCCTTAGAATACAAGGGAATTATAGATAAATGAGGGAAGATTAAGAAAAAAATATGACGAAATTTAATTAGTTTATTTTTTTGTTATTTGTGGATATGGGCCCTATTTGTACTCTAATGAATCCAGTATAATATATCATAGTACGGGCCCAGAATCATATCATTTAGCCTGTAATATGGGTTCAGGTTCGTAATATTTTAAACTCGTCATTGACTCCAAAAAAAATAAACCCCTTACATTTTAATAGGAATATGGCATTTTAACCTATTAGCGCCCAAATTAATTTTTTCAAAAAAATTAAACAAAATCGATACGAATTTTAACAGGAATATAAAGTCTAAAATGAGGATTTGCATCAGTCACCATATGGTTACGTTAGGCGTTAATGGCTTAATATGTACGTGTATATTTTACCATTTAAATCTATTATTTTCACAAATCAAAACTAAACAAATGCTCCATGTTTAATAAAAAATCTAAAGAAATATTCATTGCATTTGACAGAAATCAGTTTTTAAGCGAAGGTGAAAATTACCATTGGGTAACGTTGCCTTTCTGTTTAATTATAACTTCAATGCTCTTTTGCATGGTATTTACGAGGGCATAGCAATCATTAAGACTGAAAGCAGTCCAATTTTCCATTAAATGCTCCTTTATTCAGATATCGATCTCTATATCAGATATCGCTAGTAACTTTTTTTTCATAATATACCACAGGATTTCTATAGGTGAAAGATCAGAACTGTCTGACGTCCATTCCAATTCACTTATATTACTGTCGACCAGTCATTTCTTTACTACTTTGGCAGTATGGCACGCCGTTCCATCTTGATGGAAAATATATTGATTTTGTTCTGACTTCAAGGTATTAATTGATGGCAATAAACCATCTCTTAATGTTTATGTATTCTGCTGCGTTCACAGTTCTATCAAGAAGTTTTAATTGCTCCGTGCCCTGATACAGCCTCAAATCATAATTGATGCAAGAAATTCAACTTTTCGGCGAATACAGTCTGTATGATATACAGAGTGTTAAATGTTAGTAGGTCTAGCTGTTAACCATAGATTTTTTGTGCGAAAATAATTAGATAAAAAAAGAAAAATAATTTACAGTTAACGGCTTGACCTATTATTGTGTAACATCCTGTATTTCGCTTTTGGTTCATAATACTCTACTTTTGGAATTCCCAACGCAGACGTCAAATCCGGACTCTCCATCACTCCAGATCACGTTATTCCACTGTTCATGAGTCTAGTTTTGATGATTTTAAGCTCAAATCAACCTGTCCTGTTTTGGTTTTAAAGTAAAAAGGGGATTTTCGTTTCTTTTGAAAAAAAAATCAATAAGATAATGGCCACTTTTTTCGTAATTTCAGTTTGTCAGTTATTAGAATTACCTCACAAATCTTGTAACCCCATATTTTAAATGTTAGAAGACATGTTGATCTAGACATATTCCTTCCAGTCATTGTTCCAAGCTGTAGTGTAATCACCATAACTAATACGACGATTTTGCTATAAAATTCGTCTCAGTCCTCTCAAATCTTTCTGGGAAACCCGTGAAGATCTACCTGGATTTGTTCTTTCTTTTATATGACCGTTGGTTTTATAAAATTTTATGATATTTCTGTTGGTATATCGGGCTAGTTACAGTCTTCCTGCAATACTACAATATTTCAATATTTCGCAAATCATCAGATAATGCTTGGCCACGCGTCGTTTTAATTCCGATATAAATTATTTTCATTCCAAACGTAATATTTCTATTCTGAAATTATCAGAAAAAAAACATATTTTTTGTTTCCGATATCAAGGCTAACGCGTCAAATGAAATTGAAACTTGTCTAGACATGGACCAAGCGATTTGAATAGTACAATTTCTTTAAAATTATGTTTGTGGACCAAAAATTTTTCTTTTTTAGTTACAGGTATTCCATAAAACTTCGCAAACCCTTGTATATTGTAATTATATAAATTAAAAAAACAATAGATGTGTTTTAAGCAAACTTTATAAATATCGATTTCGAAAATTAACAATAAGATCATGTGAAATGGAGTGGATCGAATGGAATAATTTTGAGTTCGTACCATTAGATTCATTTACATTTTTCATAGATAAATATCAGTAAAAAATAAGATTACATAAGACGCAATTTATTTTTAAATCATTATTACTTTTTTAAAATTTATTAGTTATCAGAACTAAACGGTTAGAAATTGATAAATTGTTGTTGAGATNTATTCCTATAAATTATTATTTTATACATAGTCTAACTTATATACAGTAGTAAACTTATGCACAATATAAGTTAAATAGGATATCTGGTTCTGTGGGCTAATCGGCTCTCCGTATTATTTCCGTTGGGATTCCGTAATAGTATGCAATCATGAGAGTGCGAGGGCTCTATGATAAGTATTTTTTTAGAAAAGTAAATGAATTTAATCCTTTTTTGTACTTATTTTTCAATATAATTTCATTTTAGCACTATATGTATACAGGGTGGAAAAGCTAAATGAAAAAAAAAACAATATTTCAATTAAAAGATATACATATTTATTAAAAATTCCTAAGCACGTCAATATTAGATTCTAAAATGATATTCTATGACGTAAAAATTTCATTTCTAAGTTCAAACTTCTTTGAGTGCCTTTTTGGAGTAACATTTGAATAACCCCCAAATTTTTTAATGGAAGTAGGGATATAATAAAGAAATACCTGATTTGGAAGATCTTTTTAAATTTCTATTCAAAAATGTTATTGTTTTGGAATATATAGTCGTTGATATGGCAATAAGTTGTATGTCAGGAAATTGTGAAATTTTTCAGGATAAGAAAAAAAGATAATTGTATGATTAGTTTTAATTTTTGAGAATTCGGATTTCCAGAATCAAATTTACCTTGATTTTAAGAGAGAAGTCAGTTTTATATTGTTGTGCCCATTACCAAAAAAAAATACACATTGTACACCATAAGCACAAACATTTTTTCAGATTTACGACCTATTTTAATATCAACGACGATGTGGTAAAAATTAAGAAAAAACATTATTTAGTTGCTTAACGAAATTTGCCACAACAAACTAAAAAATTTAATAATTAATAGTATCAATATTCTTAATAATGTAAAAATTCACAAATAAATCAATTTCGATTGGAATTTTCAAGCATATCAACAAAAAAACTTGAAAACTTATCAACAACCTTTATACTTGCTATTGTTAGTTTTGTTGAAAAGTCTTAATTGAAGGTTGCTATCTAATTGCGAGAATATATTTTTTAGTGTTCCTTGAGTTTTGCTAATTGCAATTCAAAAACTAGAGTTATTGAACAAAAATGCATAAAATACGATTGCAGGCTGGAATTGCTAGTCTATTTGAAAAAAAAATGTCGGATTTGCCGCTTATATTCCAAAGCAGCTCGTGAACATGTGCGATAGATAAAAAATACTTTTCAATGAAATGAATAACTTGAAGAAAACCCATGTAATTCAAGTCGACAAGAGCTTCATTTTTGGAAGTTATCATTTTCTCGATTCTTCCCCGATTCATTGAAGACGATCTTGATAGAAAAATGTTTGTAAATAAATGATTCAAAGGTTAGATAAATATCTTATTCAACTAGAGAATGTTTTATTTTCTGATGAATCCGCTTTTACTGTACATGAACATGTTGATCATCTAAATTGTCGCTATTGGTAGAATGAAAATCGTTACTGAATGAGAGAATTACATATCTTACACGCTTTATCATACTTACTTTGAAAAAATTGATGTTTAAACAGGAATAATTGGAGACCATGTCTCTGGTACTTTTTTTATTGATGGGCATTTGGATTGAGAAAAATATTCAGCACTATTCCAAATTAATGTCGTGCTAACTTTAGCCAACTTACATCCTGCACAAGCAAACCCACAGCTATGTATAGAACTGGAATTTGTGGAATTTGAAGCAGCTATAACGCGTGTCCCACCGGGAAGGGCCATCAACAACATTGGGAATACCATAAATAGCAGATTTATAAAAATTTGGTGGTTTAGTAACAGACCGGCCTCAACTAAGTTTCAATAAAGTTACATTTCGTTGCTATGGAGTCAAAATCTCGTATCTGCTATTTTTGCTCATTTTGAGTTATGGTTATATTTACGGATAAAATGGAATACCGCAACAGAAAGAGAAAAAGTTCAGAACTCAATATTTAGCTAGAAAACGCTAGTGCGACTCTGTGTAAAATTCTTGTGTCATATGAATTGTACTGTCATTAATGAAGTTTTTCGCGTTTCCTGAAAATTTGTGTTTTTGGAGATATGAGGTTTTGATTCCACGGCGACGATTTCCGGTCGTACCGGAAGTTGATATTTGCTTCCTTGCTTTAAATGGAACGCCCTATACATTATTATTGCATTTTTGGATTCTACATTCAATTTTAATAAAGACTTATTAATACGTCGGCATTTTTAATTAATTGTTTTCCAGATATGGGTATATAATTAAATGTTGAAGATGACAAATATAAATGCCTGCAGAATTGCAAATTGTTATCAAGCGGAAAGGAATTTTGTAATCCTTTTTCGCTACAATACAGGAGAAGGTCCATATTTTAATATGCTGACAAGCTTTGCTTAATACTTTCTACAGGGTATGCAAAAAAAACAGAGCAAACTTGAACATTAAAAAATGGTTAAAACTGTAAAATTTCAAATGGAACCGTTATTTTGATGTAATATAAAAATACTTTGAAAAAGAGTCTATATTCAGATTTAATTTCCTATGTAAAGTAGTATGATTTTCGTGTAAATTCGTTTTTTTATCTATCATATTCGCATCGCGTATTGAACTCATGAGCTGTAATTACCCACAATTAAACAAAACAAAAGTATAAAGTGTGTCTGTGATTGATCTGTAAGCCCACACGATAAGTAATAATATTTCGATTTTACCTCATGCTTACAATTAGTATTAGGCTTGTTTAATTTCTGTCATAAACTTGCAAAACGAAATTAGACGAAAACCATACAACTTTACTATATGTAATTAAATTTGAACATAGGCTCTTTTCAACGTAGTTTCAAAATACATCAAAATAATAATACGGTTCCATTTGAAGTTTTCCAGTTTTAGTCACTTTTCGATGTTCAAGTTGGCTCTATTTTTTAAAGCAAATATTAAACAAAGCTTGTTAGTATACTAAAACATAGACTTTCTACTGTATTGGATCGAAAAAGTATTATAAAATACCTTTCCCTTTGATAATAATTTACAATTCTGTAGGCATCTACATCTGTCATTTTCAACATTTAATTGACTACATCTGGAAAACTATTAATTTTAAGAATGTCAGCATATTCGTAAACTTTATATTAAAATTGAGCGTAGAGTCCAAAAATAAGGCATTTCATTTAAAACAAGCAAGAAAACAGAGATTTTCGATACAATCGGAAATATGACGTCATTGGAAATATTTTAATTGAGGTCGCTTCAAGGTTCTTAATAAACCGAAAAGTTTTCTCCTATTTAGGTATATTTC
The DNA here is from genome assembly GCA_013372445.1 of Hypothenemus hampei. Lineage (NCBI taxonomy): Eukaryota > Metazoa > Arthropoda > Insecta > Coleoptera > Curculionidae > Hypothenemus > Hypothenemus hampei. The sequence goes on along the minus strand of JABRWK010000019.1, from coordinate 780,471 downwards.
CAAAACTTTTAATAACCCTTTGCGATGAAACACCCAATATATCAGCTTTTGTAATGTTTTCAACAGAACACAGCACCAAGTCACTATTCGACAGTACTTTGTAGCATTTTCAAATCGGTGAATAAAGAGACAAGAAAGAAGACTCGCTAGAATGGTCAACACTATTACCTGATCTTACGCCATTAGACTTCTTCTTATGGGGATATGTGAAAAACATGATATATAATACTAATCTAGCTGATTTATGAGAAAGAATTATGGATGCAATTAGATCAGTCACTCCTCAGATGTTGAGCAACGTTAGATTACATTTTTATCTACGATTAGGATGTTGCTAAGACGTTCAAGGCATACAATTTGAAGACATCAATCTCGATTAGTTTGTAATTTTTTCTATGTTATCACGAACATATCGCTATTAGTTATTAAATCTTTTAGTTTGTCGTAGCGAATTACGTTAATTGTTCATCAATGAATTAATTTTTTTATGTGAATTTTTACCATACATTATAAAACCAACCAAACCAATTTAAAAACTTGTGGGTTGCAAATGTACTCAAAAGGGGTTGAACTAAAGAATGAATTTTTTAGAGTGCAGGATATCATTTTATAATCTAAAATTGCCATGTCTCGGGATTTTTAAAAATTTGCACATTAATTGAATAACTCAATTTATTTCATTTGTCTGTTTGACACTGTACAGGGTGGTCCAAATTCGATGCGTAACATTGGGATCTTGAAAACTATAAGAGATTCAAAGTCGCTTAAATTGGGGCAAAGTTGCGCATTTTCGAGCTTTGTTAATAGCCGTTTTAAAATTTGGAAAATTCCGATTACTTTCGATGATAATCGAAAAAAACCGAAATTTTGTTTTATCGTTTTTATTTTTTCCTGGCTTTATTTGAAGAGATTTTTCAAAAAAAATGTCACTTCATTATTGCCACTTTTTCTTCCCTATAAGATGGCGTTGTGAAATTTGAAATCCGATATTTCGTTTTTGAGCCACCGTCATAGAATTAATTTTTTTAAAGATGGACCTGGATTTTTTATCTTGTCTTTTATTACCTTTTACCCTTCTAAGACCAATGAATTATAACAATCACCAAAAAAAGTAGTAGATATGACAAAATACTCTCTTAAAAATGCATATATCTATCCCTCTCTCACGTATCGTTTTCAGCATAAGTTTGTCTTCGTTGCACTCATTATCTTATTGAGAAATTATATAAAAATTGTTGACTCGACTATCTTGTAGGAAAGAAAAAGTGGCAATAATGAAGTGACATTTTTTTTGAAAAATCTCTTCAAATAAAACCAGGAAAAAATAAAAATGATAAAGCAAAATTTCGGTTTTTTTCGATTATCTTTAGAGGTAATCGGAATTTTCCAAATTTTAAAACGGCTATTAACAAAGCTCGAAAATGCGCAACTTTGCCTCAATTTAAGCGACTTNACGCAATTTATTTTTAAATCATTATTACTTTTTTAAAATTTATTAGTTATCAGAACTAAAACGGTTAGAAATTGATAAATTGTTGTTGAGATAAAAGTAATGTTTCCTTTATTTGTAACGGATCTACTTACATATTTCAAGATAAAATTTATTAAAAAAGTATATTTTTTTTATTTACGAATTAAAAATAATTAGGAAGTATATACATATATATTAAGAAATACGTAAAATACAGTTTTAATATAAAACTTTCTACATGTTACGTTATAAATTTAACACTAGATTAACAAAAGTCAGACTTAGAACATGGTAAATATTATTTTAAAATATATGAAACTAATACCTACGAGTTCAGAGAAAAAGACGCAATGTTTTTCCATTTTTTTTACTTTTTTTACTTTTTCAATTTTATTATTATGTACTTATATACCATGAGATTTAAAGTTGAAGTCAATACTTTTGGGTTCTTATATTGTTGTATTAAATGAGTGATATGTTTGAATATACGTATGTATAATTTTAAATTATGAACATAAAAAAGTTATAATGTAAGGACTCTAAAATTGTCACTTTTATGCTGTTACCATGTTATGTTTCTTCTTTTAATTCAGACCTCATATTTGAATCTGTACTCATATTTTGCATTTTGATATTTGTTATGAGTCGATTTGGATTTCTACTACCTGAAACAAAGATAAATGTTATTTCTTAAGGTAATAAAATTTGTCATTAAATTGTGCCGATTTCAATATTAACCTTTTTTTTCTAACTAATGCCTAGGTGACAGGTTAATGTTTTCTCAAATTCCATTAGTTGACTGAATAATGAGCTGTCAACGATAAAACAGAAACGGAATTCGCTTGTAATAAATTATTCCATGCTCAGTTCTATTAATGATTTTGCAATCCTGTCAAGCTTTGATATAATGCATGGGAATATTAATAAAATACATTAGTTAGTTTAACTCAAACATTTTCTAAATTCCCCAATTTTTTACTTGATTATTGTCTTATTATTCGTTGTAAACATTAAATAATTCTGCTTACTGTCGTGCCTGCAGAAAAAACATAAAATCGCTATAACGCAGAGAGTTGCTCCAAGTACAACCCCAACTGAAATCCACACATGGAAGCTGTTATTACAATTTTGGTAGGGCGGTCTATGAAATCTACACGAGTCATGAGGAGGTCCACATGGAGGATGGTATGTAGGTCGAATCGCTTGAGATCCATTATTTGTTATTTCATCAATAATCGGCGGCATCTTCTGATCTGAAAAAAAAAGAAAAAGACATTGTTATATTAGAAAAAAATCCAAAAAATTAATATTTTGATTTTTTATAAAATTTGTATTAATAGTTCAATTTTTAAAGATCGATTTGAAGACGGTGTCGTGACCGGTATATGCTTGCACCAACTAAATTTATAAACAATGTTTCTTGTTTTTTTTTATAAAAATATAAATATATATCTCTACTTTGGTAAAAGAAGCTCCAATTTCCCTTTGGTTAGTTTCGAGTAAAAGCTGATAAGTGATTCCAATATTTTTTCCGATCATTATAACGAGCACAGTAAATATTTTTCCGAAATTATTTTATTAAATTAATTTTAATTAAGTGTATGTAAATTAGTAGTGGAACCATTTTTCACTACTTTTTCTTAAAGATTAATTTTGACATTGGTCATTGGTTGAAAATATCTTTAACTTGAAACTTATTGAAATGAGAACTTTGGCTATTATTTCATTTATTGCTCTTATGTTTTCAAGTCAACCAATAAGATAAAATCAAAATCCCTATATTTAGATATTGACTCTTCTTTTCCCAAGATACAGTTTTATATATTTAAATACAAATAAAAATAAAAATACAATAAATATAATAAAAACGTCCTCAAAGATTAATTTGTTTCAATATCGCTAACGGCTAGAATACTGACAGTACTGTGTCGATATGTTGTCGGATGAGTGGGATGAGTGGGAATACTCCAAATCACATATTAAGAAAAATATATTTTTTCACTTGCGTCGGTGCAAGCACGGAACGGTCACGTCATTGTCACTTCATGATTGTTTCATTTGAAAATGTTTTTTTTTTTCTATGAACCAAGGTTAACTAAACTTAAAGATGAAAATGAAAGTAACTCCGTTTTTGTTTTGATTCTAAGGTACAGGTTTGATAAAGACTAAATACGTAAACTCGAGAAAAAATCCATCATTCCAGCCACTAGAGTACTCGTTGCCAGAACACAATTAATTTTAAAATAATCCTAAAAATTGTTTTCCTTCTCATTCATTAAGCTATTGTGGTAGCGGGTGCCTGACCATCCAATCAACTTGCGTTCCGTTCGTTAGAAAATTATTAGTTACAGAAAACAATGTTTTATTTCTCGTTTTAAGGAGAAATATTAAATAATAGAATCCATTTTAAGATTTATGAAAAAGGAGACACACTGTATAAGAAGGATATATACATGTATAAGGTGTCCCTGAAAGGTTTATACAACGTTCTACTAAATAGAGTAGATACAGCTCAAAATAAGTAAATTTGATTAAACTTGCCTTAGCCAAAAGTTAATATTACATAACTGAAATATAGGACGCCAAGATTAAAAAAATAAATTATATTTTCTTTAATGTTTCAATCATTTTATACTAATTCAACGAAATCCCGTATACGGGGTTTTTGTTGAAACATTTTTGTTTCCAGATGTATGTCATTTTCGATTAGAAAAATCTTTGTCCTTACCTTTTCTGCTTAAAGTAGTTATACTGAGTTGATGTCACTAGAACCAACGGTTTTTGATAAAAACGCATCGAAACTGATGATGTATCAGAGTGAATCGAACGCTATTGTTAGCTTTTACAATTTTTTTTGCAATATTGACCAGAAGCTGATAATGGGGCTCAACAAAACATAAAATATATTTACATTTTTTACCTTGATTTCTTTGATTTGAATAGTCAAAGGAATTGAAGTTGAACTCACTTTTCTCCGAGAATATGATTCTTTGTTATCTTCTAAGCAAAATGGTAATCTTGTTAAACTTTGAGAAAAATCGTCTATTGGAAGTCAAGTTAATATACATAGTGCTTCGTAGTGATAGTCAAATATTTTAACAGGATCATTTACCATACATGTTCAGAGGAAATTTCTTATGACATTTTTCAATTTGAGTCCTCTCTGTCCAGATATTCGAGTCTCAAAATGACGGAAAGCATTGGTTATTAATTTTTTTCCTTGAACACGATTATACTTAAAAATTTCAATTTTGATACACATTATCAATTAGTCGAATGCTGGGTTTGCATGCTGTCTATTTTTTCAGTTTACATTTTTGGAGCGTAGGAATTAGCAACCCCTAGTTTTATTTCTTTCAGAACTTCTTTCTGCAGAAGCTAATTTACATAACAGCCAACTATTGCGTTTAACAGTAAAAATATTTAATACGGTAAGGAAAACTATTTTTAATTTTGTCCATGCAAACTGTCCAGTGTACGAAATAATGACAAGATCGACAAAATTCTTAAATTACTTTTGGTATTTAAAAAAAGTTTTATCTTTTGCAGGAAAAAGTTTTAAACGAAATAAAAATAGTAGTTGTTAATTCCCACTCTCCAAAAACACCAGTGCATAAAATATACACCACTGCAAATTAGCGTTCGATTAGCTAATAATATATACTAAAATTGAAATTTTTAAGTGTAACCGTTTTCTAGAAAAAAAAATAAATAAAAATTGATATTTTTTACCATTTTGAAACTTAAATATTTTAACAGGCAGGACCCAACTTGAAAATTTTCTAAGAAAACGCCCCTAAAATGACTGAAATAGAAGACCTTGTGAAAATATTTGACCATCTTTACGGAACACCCTATATAACGTTTAAAAAATCTCAAACTTCTATTGTATTCAATATAAAGTTTCTAGCATTTCAGGTTTAGAGGATTCGACATTTTTTTTAGTTTTAAAAGTGAAAATATAACCATTGAAAAAGGGAAAATTTTGAAAATCTAAATTTGTTTTTTTGTCAAATTACATGCTTTTTATTAGATAACTGTTTTTAATATGTATATTGTTATATGTCAGTTATGTTGTAAATTGATATTTTACAACGGCAAGGAAATAAGTTATAGGTACTATTATAAAATATTGTTAAAATTAAAAAATTAGATATCTAATAAATTTTGTGAAACGCTTATCACCTCAATGCTATGGTTTTTTATCATAATACATAGAGTAATATGTTGTATATACATATATTACAGTAAAACTTCATAAAAGCATAAAATCAGCATGTATCTTAATATTTAAATAATTTTCTTCTATTTACATATGAGGCGCCTAAAAGCCAAGGGATACAAGTACACTTTTTTAAATTTTGAGAAAATTAAGTTTGGAGTTGTCAACTGCTAAATGAGATATATGAGGGATATGAGTAATATACCGATAAATAACGACACTCCTTGTAAATTTAGTTATATCTTTGGCCCCCAAATTAAATGCCAGAATCTACTTATGTAATTATTTCTAAAATTAAAAAAAACGTACTTGTATCCCTTGGTTTCTAGACACCTAATATGTACATAGTTGACTGCTCAATGAAATCTAACATTCTTACCGTATTAAAAAGTACAATATCTTCAAAATTGCTAGAACTAATTTTCACATAACGGATTTTCATCACTTTCACAATAATCGGATGACATTATCAAAACCAGTACTGTACTGACTGGAAAATTAAAATTTGAACTTGTTACCAGAAAGCCACGTTCTATACGTTTTACAAACATCAAAACAACTTCCGTTGTTGCTTTTCCACTACTTCAAATGATTCGTCACTTTTGTATGAGCATATTTTTAGTCGATTAATGTTTTTATCATGTGCACTTGGGTATCATTAATGATAATGTTTCCCTTATCTGTAGCTGTTGTAATTAAACTCTTGAGCTGATTTAATTAATTTAACTTCTCAGAAGCTTACTTATTAACTTATTTAAATACGTCTTTTACTTTTTATTACCTAGTTTATTAAACATTTTTTACTATATTAAAAGCAATATTAAGACTTAAGAAAAAATGCTGAAACGAGGGCAAATATAAATGTTTTTGAAACAAATAAAACATGGCAACTCTACAAAAAAAATCTTATATTTGAAAGTTTGGGAATGCACTTTTTCTGGATTCCTCCTGCGTCAATTGTTTGTGGGATGCTGGCATTTTTCTATCCTTCTGACACCTTCTTCAAAGAGTTGTGTCAGACTAATTCTCAGTCTCAAACTCATCCTTATTTAATCTCGTTTTGTCGCATATTTTGGCAATGGAATTTCTATAAGATGAAACTTATTTTTACATTTCGTTGATTTCGTGTCATCACTACCTTTGAATACTAAATTTAAACAAATTATATGCAGAATTTAAGACTTATTCCAAAAAAACAAAATTATCATGTAGTTCGGTAAATATTAAGTTGCAAACCATAGTTCATTACCTAAATCACAATAGTTTCAGATAAGCAATCCTTCCTTGTCGTATGTACCATCCTAAATTCTCAAGTCAAATAAATATAAAACCTGTATGAATACCTTTTTTATGTTAAGTTAGTTTCAGAATCAACGATTCAAGGTATATTACTCAATTGAATTTAGGTTGAAAGACTTCAACGCTCATTTTAGTTTGGTAAAATACCCTCAAACTTTACCGTACTTTGCCATCTCGGCCCTTAAAAGGAATCTGATACTTAGTCTACAATCCACGACTCTTCAGTCCGTTATTTAATATTTTTTATTATATTCAAATAAACAAAATTTGCCTTCGTCATTCCAAACCATCGCATTCCACTTTTCTATAAACTAGTAAAGATGAATTCTTGCAAACTCAAATCGTTCACGTCTATTCTTTTTAAACAAAAATGTCTTTTTAATAGCAACTCGATGATAAAGTGTTGTTCTAATCATGAGCTCCAGCGGAATGGGAACTCCGCAATTGCATTGAAGAAATCACCACTAGTTTAACGAAGTCGTTAGTTTCAGCTACTAGACGCTTCGATGAAACCATACCTCTATGGTTTTGCAATAAAAAAATTGTTGGATCTTAATGGTATATTTAAAAACGGGTTGCAGTTAAAAGAAACATTTTGTTCGATTAAGAATTACATTTAATGATTGTGACTTGTTTTTAAAATATGTATAGTCTGTCCAGCATGTCCTGAGTATTCGTCATTTTGCGTCATCAATGAGGTTGGTTGTAGATTAATACATATTGCCTGTCACATTGACGATCTGGTGGCAATGTGGCATTATTTACGACATTCCTTTTTACGCAATATTTTGTGTCTCCTGTGTTAATAAATGTTGAAATAATATAGATAATGTGTGACGCAATATTCAGGACATGCTGGACAGACTATAGTAGATAGACTGTTTTAATTTCGCGTTTCCCCTAGCTAAAAATACAAATTGTTAATTTTAGTACTTTTAAAAACCTTATTGTCGAATATTTTGTTAAAGATTTCAATATTTTTTTCAGAAATTCCACAATCCATATATTTAGTAGCAGTTCCTTATAAAGATTTCGATATATACTTTACCCAATGTCAACCAACTTATGACGTTGAAACGGATGTTATAAATATGATTACTAGAATGGTGATGCTCTATTTTGTTCCTTTGCTATTCATGTCAATTGCCTATATTCAAATCATCAAGATTTTATGGAAATCAGATAATGGACCTCATCGAGGTATGTAAACTTTCATTTATTACAAAAAAACTAATTGAGAAACTATGTTTTTCCTTGAAATTTCCCGAGAACTTAGAGTATTATTATCTAGATAATGCAGAAATTTATACTTTTATTCCGGTCGGTTGGAACTTGATTACTTTAGGAGTTGCGTCTAATCTAATTCTTTTATAAAATATTATGCTGTTTCTTTAAAATTAAATATGTTGAATAATAACTGAATTACTTTTTATCTTAAGGTTGTATGTTTTCAGCTGCGCTGTCTAGTGCTTCTTATCGTTCTACACAATCAAACAATACTTTTTCTATGAATATGAACACGTCTACGGAGGGTCAATTGAGATCTAGGAGAAAAGCTGCTAAAATGCTCGTAACGGTGGTTATCGTGTTTGCCATCTGCATATTTCCAGTACATCTTTTAGAAATTATAAGGTACGAATATGTTTATAATTTTATTAAAGTAAGAACACGTTTTATTTTTTATTTTTCAACTCCAATATACTTTTAATAAATCTTTCCATAGTAACTATACAAAAAAGTAAATGTATCGGAAAATTTTGCCAATTTGAGCCAAGAAATACAGGATGATCTGTTACTTGACCGACAAACTTATATTAGGGATTCTGGGGATCATTTAGATAAAAATTACCGGCTATTTTTTTTTATTTCGAAAACATTGAAAAAAAAAATGACAAATAATATAAAACACGGAATTATTGCTAGGAAACATATCTGTAGAGTATTCTTTTGAAAATCAAATATGAGATGTAGTTTCAACAAATTAGTTCAAATTAAAATCCCAAAATTATAAATCTGATGACATAATCGGTCAATGTGTAACGGGCAAGTCATAATAGTAATCAATTCCTATTCATTTGTAAATGTCTACTTTCATTGATAAAAATAAACTAGGACAGAAAATAGGTGGGCTTTTTGTCATTTTTATTAACGATTAAAATGATTATTTTTAATTAAATTACCAAAATCATTTTTTAAATTAATGGATTAAAATTAGTCTCCTAATTAATTGCTATTGCTAAGGCTAAATTAAATAATTAAAAAATAAAACAATAAACAATGAGGAGTTTCCATAAAAATACTTACACAATAAGCTGAGAAATGGATTCCTTTAATCTGAATAATAGTCGACAGAGTAGCTCTCATTTCCACTTAATGGATTCGGTATTGTTTAGCAAAGGTAATAGTTCGAGTATAGATGAAAATGGGAAATTATCACATTATTTGTCATATTTTTAAACTAATCAAGTAACATATTCAACTTTAAACTGATATATCTTATATATGATAAGATTTTTATGATGAAAAAGTCAAATAGGTAACACCCTTTTCAAATTAGATCAGCGATTCCGTGAAATTTTGAAGAATTCCGATGATATTTGATTTTTTTTTCTGATATACTGTTCGTTTCATTTATAATTTCCGTCAACTTTGTGAACTGAATATGAAAACTGTTTGTTGTTGTTTGAAAAAGAAATTTATAATTTACTTATATACCTTTAGAGCAAATAGACAAAAGTCTGATTTCCTTAAAATATCTTTGTAAAAAGTAAATAAATCCGCCTGAGGTTTTCTCTTCCGGACAAGAAATTTGTTGTTTAGTCATGCACGTATTTCTAGGGAACAGCTTACCACTTATACGGATATTTTGCATTTTCTACTCTAATAACTTTATGAAAATAAAATGCATTTAAACGGCTCTATTTTTAGTGCAGAACTTGTAAGCTTGTAGTAACAAGAATTTAGCTTTCTCCTGATATTTCAAGACGTAAGTTCCCTTTTAGTTGTGGCCTTTCATCCTTTATTCGTTCTTTTTTTTAATAACATGCAGTTAACCCTGAAAGCTTAAAAGGGGCAAATATGTGAACCGAGCATTTTTAGGTTCTTTTTTCGGTGTATGAAATATCCATTTATATAAAAGGCTACGGTGGGAGAAATTAATGATTTTAATGCCAATTAGCCACTACTTTTATCTAATTTAAACATTTTATGTTATATAAAGTTTCGTATCATCATATTGTAATAATCGGACAGTGTAAAAATATGTTTTAAAATAAAATTGGCATTTACTAAATTTAGTCAGACTTGTGAGGAATTGATGACTATAAAAATTACTTATCTTATTTTAAAATAATAACGTTATAAGAGCCAATGAGCAAAGGAGGAAAGTCGTTAATGTAGTCAGCGTTTTTGCTAAAGTTATTAAATTGATAATTAGAGAGGTTAGTAGTAACATTTTTTCTATTCAATGTCATAGGTAGAACCCATGGATGAATTCTCTTTAAATCCAAGTGTTACTAGTTATATTCCTAGTACCATTCTTATTGAAAATCCGTAGACCTTCATTGTATGGTATTGGATCAGTAACTTTATTTTGAAGTAACTCTTTAAAAGTATACAAAAACTGCGTTACCAGGTCAACAGACCGTTAAGCTTCTGCTCTCAATCGCTGAGCAAATGTTCGGTATATGTACCTGGAATCTGTTGATAACACAAGAAACTATACTGAGACTCTCAGTATAGTTTATATTTTATATTTTTATCTCAGTCTGAGAGTGCCTAAAGGTAAGTTTGCAACCATCTTCCAAGTGGAGGCTGCAGCAATTTTAAGGTGTTCTGAAAAATCAGTCGCCTGATGTTTCATCAAACAAACAACTATTTTTCCATAACCAAATCATGTTGTAATTATTCTTTTCTTAACACAAAGGAGATTTATATTTATACAATTTAAATAAGGCAAATGTTGGGTAACTACTGTAATTGGTTAAACACGGTGGTTTAGGGCTGTTACATCATAATTAAGAAAAGCAGTAATCACAAAAGATACTATTTGTAATGGTACTAAGTGATAAATCTGGACTGTCAACAGTCCAGCCAATTACATCCATTCAGCATAGATATAATTTACTGGATATGGATTAATCCATATTTATAATTATTAATACGAGACTGTATTTCTTTCTTACTCTCGTAGTATGTATTACACTTAACTTTTTTTAAAGAAACTTAAACCTATGCACATTTTCTAATTTTTTTTTAATAGAATAACCACTTGTATTTAAAATAGTTTATTGTTGTTTTAGCTATCCTAAAAATACATATACATATATTAATATACAATTTTTTTAGACAGACCCTGGGCTTGCAAAATAGTGAGAGAAATAGAGCATTTTCAATGATTTGCCATTGGCTGTGTTACGCTAATAGTGCTGTAAACCCAATTATTTACAACATAATGAGTGGTAAGTACAACGCTGAAAAATCCAATATGAAAGTACATTTTCGGCACAGTATGGCTTTTACCCGAGTAATGATAATTTTCTAGTCAAACTAACCGATTGTCAACCTTAGGGTGGATTCTATAGTATTATTGACTTTTCAACGAGCACAAGGAATTTCCTAAACCGACAAAATATTTCCGTCTCTCTTCAGCCATTACCTGGATTCGTTTAATGTGTCGGGTGATAAAAAGATTTATCGTTTTCCAGATATTTCGTTAGCGAGCCAGTTAAATCTTTAGCTATAAATAGTGTCTAATCAGAGGATCGCGTTTTCATCTTTGTCTTGAGAAAGGAAAAGGTGTACAAGAAATTTATTGCTTATTAAAATTTCTATTCATAACCTAACATTTCATGTCGTTCCTAATTATATGCCCGAATTCCTTAACGAGATTTTTGTCTCGTTTCGGACTCCTTCTAATTAAACTTTCCCCAAAAATATATATTATTCTACACATGAATTATCCTCAATTATAATCTTTTGTGAGTAAAATCTGGTGTTAATTATAAGATTTCCAATGGATTTTAACAATGTGTTGTTCTACAGAAAATGTTTCACATGAAGAATACACTAATTGGCAATTAAGTTGTTAGTTTTAAATTACATAATCCTGAATGAGGTATGTGAAAATATTAATGTGTTCAGGGATTTAAATGATAATGGAAACCCGTTTGCTATTTCACATATAGACTTGTCGATTTTTTCAGAGTCACTTAAAGATGTTCTATCTCCAAATAAACCATTTCCAGTTTAATTTTTCAAAAGGCAAGCTTTTTCCAATATTCATGGAACGAGTGTTGACCAAAAAAGGCAATAAAGGAAAATGAAAGGGCCGCATTTAAGGGCAACACCTGCCGTAGGCTCTTTTTCTGTTTTCATGATGTTCTATCGTGATATTTTCTTGACTTAATTCTCTCCTGTAGTAAGTGATTACACAAGTGAAAACAAAAACTTCGAGAATGTCACATACATACCGTTATTTAATTTTTGAGGACTTTTTGCTTTATTATGAAAATGAAAGTGTTGTACGCAAGATTAATGTTAATATATGCATCGCATATAATAACGCTAGCATTGCTTTACATTAAACAATCTTACCTTTAGCTTCTTACTAGTGAGCAATGGAATCAATCTTTCAATTCATATAAATTTGTAAACAGCAACCCAAAATAGAGGAGATTAAGATGTGACAATTGGATCCAACATGTTTTATACCAATGATGCCTATTTCAGAATTATACAACATCGAAAGTTGAACTTTTATTTTGAAATTCCTTAATAACTTACTTTCTTTTTATAGGATCAAGGCCAAAAGTGATTGACTTAAGTTTTTTAGGGTACCAAATAAGAATTTTCTATTAGTNTATCATATTAAAACCTTGGCATACGAAACACAAGTTTCGCGAAAACTACGGCGACGAGTTATTGATGTATGTCAGTAAATAAGAAGTAACCCGGAACTATTAACCCTTAAACGTTACTGTGGGGTATATTCAGCCCCAACCTTTTTTTACAGCATTTTTCAGGCCTTGCGTAGTATTAATAAATTAGTTAATAATAAGATGTAGAAACACGTATTTGAAAAAAAATGTCAATAATTCAATGTTCAATTACAAAATAAATACCTTTTTTAATAAACAATGATAAACGAAAATATTTCCATGCTACATTTCCAATATTACCTGTCAAATGTTTAGCTTTTAATATAAGTAAATAAATGAGTTACGATTTTTTGTAAAAATAGTGATTTTTCCCGTCTTTATATGAATCGATTAAAGTTATAGTGGTGTAAATAATTTTTCCGAAAAATTGAGTTTCGTTAAAAAACCATATCGTTACACGTTAAACTGTTAACAGACAGAGTGAAGAATGTCACAACTTCACTTAAAACTTGGTAGATTGCAGCATAAAGTTGGAAGTATTAACGGAACTTCTGTTTCAAATCAACCAGAGTGACGCAAGTCAGACTTACACTATTGCATCTGATAAGTTTTATAAGTTTAAATTTTTTTTTGTGTCATCAACTTTTTTCTGTTGAAATACACAATGGCATAAGTGCCTTTCACAAGTTTTTTACTCTTTTTCGTTCGATTGATAATCACCATATGTCATTAAAACAGTTGCTGCAATCTTTTCGATTAACCAGAATTTATTATTAATGTTTATAATGAAAACTCAATTTCTGACAATTGCAAAAACTTGACTTACACCACTATGACTTTAATCTATATGTCTTGGCATTTTTTTTTGTATGAAATATTATTTTTTCAATAAATAACGTATTCTACATATTTTAAATAAGTATATTATGCCTGTCATATAATTGTTCAACTTAGAAAATTAAATAATTTGATCAAAACAACAATAATTGTTATTGTTATTGTTATAATAATTATTTTTGTAGTAGGGGTCAGAAATGTCCCACAATAACCGTTATGTTACATCAGATCGGTATAATGTTTAAGGATTAAAAGTAGCGACACAGGCTATTCTTCGTTGCACGGTGCTTGTATTAATGTTGAAAGTGTTCATTTTGAATTTTCAAACTAGTTTTATTCATTTTCTTGCTTTTTTAATTATAACTTAATAAAATACAGTAAATACTAAAGCTTGTATTTTCATTATTGAAGGCTTATAGCTCGAAACAATGGCAAGTTGAACAGATATTTTTAAGACATTTTCTGCTTAAATTGACTTCAAGAATACGTCCCTTAAATCTGTACAGTACAGCATACAACACCCTGTACATAAATAAATGTATAATAATATATTATAATGCATATAAGAGAAAATGTATTAAAGAGAATTGAAACTCATTAAGAGCTTAGAAATTATTAATTAAACCATTTTTCTCAGTTTAAATATTTTTGGAATTTGATTATTAAGATTTTTAATCCAAGAAAATCAATATTTATTTATTAGGCGTACAGTTAAGGGTATTTACTTTTAAAATTGGGATTCAAATGAACCTCATTTCTTCTTATCTACGTTTTTATTCTGATATACATATACAAGGTGTCTACGAACAAACTTTACATCGTTAAAAGGGCGACTCTACATACAAAACCATGAAAAAAAGTTCCTATTAACTTAGATCGGAAAATACTTCTTAAGAGAACTACAGCTCTTTAAAGATGGCATCTCAAAAGTGATTATTGGTTAATTACTTTGGAACTACATTAAATTTACGTTTTAAATTTGGTACACGATTTATCACTGATTATTACTAATTTTAATGATTAGAAGCCAGTGGATATCATATACAGAGTTGTTATACCCTAGCTTTTTTCTTTTGTATTTAATTATCAATTTTCTACCAGAATATTATTATCTGTTGTTTTTTATGTAAAAAAGATTCTCTTGATGCAAATCTCTTAGATGCGTTGTTTTCAAGACAAATCGAGTTGAATATTTCTGTATAGTATCATTATGCCGCACCGTGCCCCAGGTATGAAAAATAATTGCGGAACTTACCATGATATTTTTGACTTTTGCCTAATAATAAATTTTACCATTAAAAAAAGTATGTAAAACTTCAAAATTTTGTTTTCACCTCGAAATTAATTTTCATACCCGGGACGAGGTGTGGGGTAATACAGAAATATTCAACTCAATTTTTCTCGAAAACGACACATCTGAGAGATTTGAAATAAAAGAATGTTTTTTATGTAAAAAATTTAAAAAATAATATTCTTGCAAAAAATTAATAATTAAATACAAACGAAATAAGTTAGGGTAAAAAATGTATAGGGCTCCTGCCTTCAGTCCAACTCTGTATATGATATCTACAGGCCTCATCACTAAAATCACTAAAAATAGTATTTACCAGTGGTAAATCCTGTACTAAATTTGAAACGTGAATTTAAAGTAGTTTTAAAGTACTTTAGATTCACGTTTCAGTCAATAAAATAGCGTACCAATAATCACTTTTGAGACGTCATCTTTAAAGAGCTGTAGTTCCCTTAAGAAGCATTTTCGGACCCAAGTTGATAGGAACTTTTTTTCATATTTTTGTATGTAGAATCACCCTTTTAACTTTGTAAAAGTTGTTTGTGGATACCCTATATAACCAAAATTTTCTAAATTTTCACTATGGATTTTGATTGGAGAAAGTCTTCGAAAATTTTATTGGTGATAATGGTGTATGAGCCATCCTGTAATAAGTATTTTCTTCTTTTCGTTTCCGTTTATGTCATTTTTCTTCGCTATTAATCCTTAAAATGAAATGCTAAAAATAACCACAAATATAATATGTATAAAATGATAAATAGAAACTGTCGATTGGAACATATTTTCGTCCTACTCTTCCTCAATTAATCACGTCTACTTTGGCTCAAACATGTTCATTGAGTCTTCTCCCCTCAAACTAGATATACATATGTATATGAACATATTTCGCAAAAAATCAACTGTTAATATACCTTTTCATATACATATTTATTTATTATCGATGCAAAGAGGAAAAACAACTTTTTTACATCGAAAAAAAGGTTAATCACCGGCATTGTCATTATATGGAATTTCTGGGAAATGCTAAATTGAACTCAAATTCTATTTTCCACCATACAACGGTCCGATGTAATTGATTACCATCCACGGAACATCGTTAGATTAAAAAGGCATTGTTTGTGGAGGTATCAAGAAAGAAAAATTGTGCTCTGGCCAGTTTTGATCTTAGAGAACATTATCATTTCATTTTATTTTTTAACACCCTTATTTGAATTTCGTTTTAGGTAAATTCCGGCAGGAGTTCAAGTCATTGTTTTCCAAGTGCAGAAAAGTGAACAGACCTGAAAGGAACTTTAACAGACACAGCACTTACATTTACAGGTATACAACCACAACAAACAGGACTAGTTCGAAATCAAAGTCTGAAATTATTCCTCTGGCAGCCCTCAAATAATTTATTATAAAATAATGTTCTGGAAAAACACTGTATATTACATAAAATAATTATCCACAATTTAAGTCGAATTTATGTATTGTCTAAGTTACTTTTTCATTATTGTTATTATTTACATTACTTTATTTTTGAAGCATTGTTATTAATAATGAGATATCCATTTGTACATTTTAAGAGCGCTAAGTCTTATTACTTTTCTTTTTAGAATAAACTGGTTTTCAAATATAAATTAGATTTATTGAACTTAAAACAACCGGTTTATTTAGTCATTTCCGGTTTATTTACATGTCCTATGAAAACCGCAATGAATNCAATTGTATAATTACAATAATGTTGTCCATTAAGCTTAAAGATTTCATGAATTTCTCCACTAAGAAAATGCCAACACTGAAAATTTGGCGAAGTTTTCATTTCATATGATGAAATCTCACGACTTTATATCAATAAAATGATTTATTTCAGAGCCATCTTAAGAAAGTTTCATGCGTTTCTGTTTTAGTAAAATCGATAGGACACTTTTGAAATCCGTAGTGTTCTTTATAAGTTCGTCAAGAAAGCAAAATTTGGTTTAGGAATTTTCAAGCCTTGCGATATAAAAGAATTTTATTAAAATCTTATGTACTTTTTAGAACAATGCTGGTAAAGGACTATGAGTGATACGCTATAATTAATTTCTACAAATTAAGTTAAAAAATCTATTATTTTTTTTCTGAATCACCAAGATTTGTCAATTTAATAAAAATACTTTTGAGTATACGTGAAGCAGGTGTCAATTTCGTTATTTTACATGCGACCCTTCATTTTTTTTTTCCATTTTTGGATTCTTTGTCAAATATTAGGGCTAGTTTATGTAAGGTATTTATCCCTAAAATTTATTGATTCCGAAATATTTTGGAAAATTCGAATACTTTGACAATTGCAGGATTCCATGGAAATCGGTGTTGTGTCCTAACCGCTGGGAATTTGGAAATTCGCTTTCTCAGACTCCTTGAGAACCTAATAAACTGATATATTTGAATTTCAAAAAAATATATTCGACATCCCTGAAATATACCTACGAAATTGCATAACTTCGAACGTCAATAACTTGCTTATTTCAAAAATAAGAATTGAACAATTTTCTTGACATCATTGTGGTTAGAATATAAATATCTACAACTTTTTTTAATATGACCCCATGCCTGAAGGCAGCTGTTTATAAGTTACTGAAAATTTTTTGGTTCAAATAATTACTCTGGTGTCACACGGTACATAGACAAAACGGAAACATTTAAAGTTTGTCGCAAATACTAATGCAGTTACGTCATATATCACATATTATTTTCGTCTTTGTCTATCATACTCACAAATTGCTACACAGATAGCTTAAATTATTTTTTTATTGACGTAACTGCATTAGTATTTGAGATAGACTTTAGATAAAATTTGGAAAATTTAATTACCGATAGATGTAAATATGAAAATGTGAAGTGCCAACTATTCGATTCCCAAAATAAAAAATCTAATAATGTAAACAGATTTTATTATTGTTCAGACAATGAAAAATGTCAAAATTACAGATTTCTTTACCGAATTTACCTACGTAGTTTATGTCGCCGAGGCTGGGAGGAAATTCGTTTCCATTAATTTTATAAATATTGTCACGAGACACTCTAATGTGAGGCACCGAAAGTACCATTAAACTATAATTCACCTTTGTACCCAACTGGGTCAAAGCAATTAAGTAGACCAGGTCACTGCTAAGCGAATTGCGTAAGCGGATGGGACAAAAGTACCACGGGGTCGCAAACGGCGACGCTTCGTAAACACATTCCTCAGATCTAAGAATAGGGATTAGATCGGAATGTAATAACAAGTCATTATTAGGGTTAAATGATTAGTATAAAAAGGGGAGTCCGGACTGGGACCCCAACCCGGCGGGTCGTTCCATGCAAATTAAGAATCTTCTGCTGAAATTGTTAAGTGACTAAGTGTTGTGATAAATGTAAGTACTGCTTAAAAATTATAACCGCTCATCCAGTGACTATTGTTTGTATTTGTTAAGTTGTTATTGGTGAAGACTGGTGTGTTAGGTTTTACTGTTTCTATTATTATAATAAATTAAGATTATTTTTATAAAACCAATAGTGTCTGATTTAGTTCACAAAGATCCCGGCTAGTCACAAGCGAAAGTGACTGATCACGCTTATAGACGTGACAATATTAGTTATATCTTTAATTGAACAAAAAATAAGTTTTTATCTATTGTAATCTGTAAAAGTTTCTGAATAAAAGGTAAATTTGTATTGTTAGATTTACGTCATATGGAAATAAAAGTATATAAATTTGACGTCCTATGACAGAACTGTACCAATTTAAAGACGTATGTGAAACTAATGTTAAGTAAAAAATATTTAATAAATATACGACCTAAACTCAATCTTAAATGAGCTACAAACTCAGAGCATTCTTCAAAATTTGAGTAAAAAAGCTCCTTCTAACAATCCATGGAAAAATGGAACTATTTCCTACGACTTCCTAGCAATAAGTTATTCTTGCTTTCAGCAGTTTTAATGTAAACTAGACTTCTTCAGCCATAAAAAAAATCAGGAAATTTAAGTCAAGTGACCGAGCTGATTAGGAAACTTTCAGAAAAGCCACAGTTAACAATTGAGGGTTGTGCGGCAATAAGGAAGTAATTCCATTTTTAGCGGTTTTTAGTTGGGAACGAATTCCTCCCATAAAACGTATATTTTTTTTAAAATTTTACGTGGTGCAATAAAGCAACAGTTTCGTGCATTATTTGTGCCATTATACTAGATAAAGATAGCTCCAGTAAATGGAACGATCCAATAAGGAGGTAACTCCATTTGAATTTTGACTTTTTGGAAATTTCAATTTTTAAAAAATTAAAAAAATGGAGTAACCACATTATTGCTGAACACCCTTCAATTATTGGTTTCACTATTTCAATATAAAAATATCTATACCTACATCTTGATATAGTGTCTACATGAAACACCTTTGTAGTTTAAAGCATATGGCCTTTAAATATTGTTGACTTCAAATTGTTTTGACAACCTTTATGCTGTTGTAATTATGTCACGTGACACACCTGTATAACCATATCCATAATTTATTACTGTAATAAACTAAATAAAACTTCCATTATTGTACATTTATATTTTAAATCTTTCACATATCTGTAAGAATTTTAATAAAACAACGGTGATACATTTTACACAAATTAATTACAAAAAAATATTTGGGCATGTCATAACATTTTTCAGGGGAATGTATATTACAAGACAAAAAAATTGTATTATCAATATATACAAGTTTATACAAGGTCTCCTATATACACAAACAAAGAAACAGTAGTCAGTATTTAATTATTAACAATAAAAAATGTGAAATACAAAAGTATGAAAAATTGACTAAATTAAATTTCAAATAATAAATAAAATTTATAACGCTAGTACCCTACAACAAATTAACGAAAAATTAATTATATGTACTGTTTCTTTTAAATTATCACATTTAGTTTTATAACAATGAAAATATACATATACTCACAATAATGTTTGCCATTAAATAATCAGAAATTATAATTTTTCTTGACTTTCCTCTGATCAATTATATTGAAATTAAAATATACTACTAGGCACAAAAAATTATGGTACTGAAAAATTGTGATAAAAAAATTGAAGATATTTGAGTATAACTTAGTCATAAATTATGGCAACAATTGATTTTGTTGTAATCGAAACTAGATGTTTAAAATTTAGGAACGCATAAACAAATTTTTAATTTTAAACAATCTTGCTCCTCATATTCGTATATAAAAAATATTTAGAATTTGACAGATTGTAAAGAAGTACTTATTTTTTTTTATATTCACTAGGTACATAGCATGAAGTTCAAAACTTTCTTATGTGAAAAAAATTAGGCTTCTGCGATTTTTTTGCAGAAGTTTTGAACACATCAAAACTTTGCGACATTTTTGTTCAACTTCAAGGGTAATTAAATACATATAATTTTATGAGTAAATAGAATGCCTTTGCAAATTTCTCAAGCAGAAATTAGTGCTTGCATTAATAAACGTAGTTTGCATCAGGTAGGTTGACACAGATATGACTAGAAAGTATTAATTCATATACATGCATGTCCTAATACTCTTTCACACACATACACACATTTAACTGTAGAAAAAAAACCGTAAAATTATAATGTTATAACTGTAGACCAAACTACATGCTTCATGATATTTCCAATGCAACTTGATCGAAAAAATGTTTACCACTTATTAATGCATCGAAACAAAAAGTACAAAATGAACAATCCACCTAAAAGAGTACGTAGATTTAAAACGTTTCAATTAAAAAAAATTGTATGAGTCAGATTATTTTTCAGTCTAAACGAGAAAACTTTTATGCAGAAAAATGACTATTCAAAAATTTGCAGAGAAATTTTATTATTTACCCACAAATTAGGTCTTTAAATTAAAGAAAAATGTCAAAAATTTTTTAAGTAATGTAACTTCTGCAGAAAAAATCAAGGAGGCAAACATTTTTTTTTTAATTGAAGATAAATTTACAAATTTTATGTTCAATTTAATAACTGGCAAATACAAAAAAGAAATACGAATCTTCTACAATTTGTCAAACTTTGTAAATATTTTAAATACAAACGCATTATCCGTTATATGAAACGACAATGGTAGAAATGTTAAAAAATAAAGATTACGTTCTATGCACTCTTAAATTAAAGGCTCGCAGTTTTAGTTAAACGAATAATCAAAGTGCTGCAATTATTTAAAGGAAAGTTATACGTACATATGTTCAATCAAAAGTCGTCAATTTTTGTTCACGATTTTTCTATGACATAATTTTTCTTCCTACCTAGTATAATATAAAGCTATGTATTTACATTATATTACTTTTATTTATTAACGTCAAAAAGTTTGCGCCGAATCGAATGTTTGGACACATGTAAATAATCAATTAAAAATATGATAGGAGAAAAAATATTTATATACTTTCCACAACGATATGTCGATACATAGGAAAAGCTCTTAAAAATAGAATCTAACAATAAGTATTGAAAATGAAATATTGAAGCGGTGGCAAAGTTATTTATTGTAACGTAAGAAATGAATTTAAAATTACCGCGACACAAAAAAACTATATCTTCAATAAAATGGCAGTCTTAATTTTTTTTTTTAATTGTTCTGGATACATTTACATTTTCGTTTTTGTGTATTTATTAATTGCTTAACATTATAAGTCCACAAGACCATGAAAGAAATTAATTGATGGCAGTTAACATCTTTAATTATTTTATAAATTAAATTTCATATTAAAATCATTATTACTATTCTTTTAGTAACAATTTTACCTTTTATTTAAATCAATAATAAGAGACGATAGAAAATGTTACTCTTTAGTAATACGTTTATGAATACATAGAATACTTTTTAAACCCTGTGTGTGTTTTTAATTAATTGTTATTAACAAGCAGTTACCCAGAAAGTACCAAGAGATCTTAAAGACGTATTTTCGCTTATCAATTGAAATATCAGATGTTATATACATAGAAATGTGTTATTTCACAATATTCCAAAGAGAGCGTTTAATTTATTGTCTTTTTTTCTGAAATCTTTTTAAAGACGTCGTATGATTGATTATACGTAAGTCGTCTCCAAGACCTTACTGCGCTACCTGGGTAGAATCGTATCAGTAAATTCCCTTATTAATAGAATTAAGAAATCCATTTGTTTTAATTATTTGATTAATTCTTCTCTATCATTATGGCCTCCATTCCATAGTCTGTTAGCTTATGTTATAATCGTATGTAATATTAACAATGAAGAATCTTATTAGAAATGCGGGTATACAAACACAGATAAAATAATACAGTAAAAAGAAATAAATAAAAATTGATAACAAACACTGCGATATAGCGCACAAGGAGTGAGAATAATTGAAGGAATTACTGCTACTACACTAAATCACCATCTAGTTCTTTTTATAATTCAGTCATTTGTCAAACAGTACTTTCACGCTTATTTGCCATCAATGGAGTTTCGGGAGACGGTTCTTCTTCGGTTGCTACTGGTAGTGGTTGCAGAGGTATAGGTGGTTCCCTGGAATTGGTAATAAATAGAAATGTGCCATATCTTAATTTGAGTTCAATCTAGCTTCACATTTATTCTAGTTTAAGTTTTCCTGGTTATTTATGAAAATGACATTAGCGATCTCTAGCCGTAAAGGAAAAATTGCAAGATATTGGAATTGTAGTTTAATATAAACTTCTGAACAAAATTAACGCAACATTTGAAAATTCATTAATATACGGTTTCAAAATTTAATGAATTTTCAAGTGTTGCGGTAATTTTGTCCAAAAGTTTATTTATTCGAACGAGATTTCATAACTTTATGAACCAATTTGTGTATATATTCATATAAAGTGCAATTAGATCAAAATGTATTCCATATTTTTGATTAGTGCGATTTTTCATGTTTGAGAACACATTACATTGAACAAAATGTCTTCCAATTTCACTCTATTCTAGACGAAATAGCAATAGAACAATTTAGATAATCTTCAATATAATTTCTTCGTATTTCGAAACACTTTCCTTTTATTGAGTTTTGAGAACAAAAGTCGGTGCACCCATCCGGCGTTAACTTTATTCACGTGAAGATAATCATAGAAGATGCGATGTACGATATGAAGAAAAATGACACATAACTGATAATTCTTTTATCGGGAAACGTCTGTCTTAACACGCACCTATGGTTTCCTTAGAGAGTGCTTTAATTGGTAGATCTATACTTAGCTCATTTTCGGTCTTACTTCAATCAAAACGAACCTTTTTATTGCCCATTCTTTTCTATAGAAAGTGAAGGGGAAAGGAATCACAATGCATGGCATCTAACCGCTAATTCATATCACTAAGATTAATGTTAATGTAATGAAAAATCTAATAACAATTCTCTATTTGAATTTTAATATTGCAAAAAACTGTTTAACGTAAGCAACTGTTGTTAAGTAATTTATGCAGTTACGATTCTGAAATTCTTCCTATCGTTGAATCATGAAATACCATCCTATTCTTGATATTTTATTTTAATAATTTCTAAAATAGGGCCAAGTCGGACACCTTCAGCGCTTGTTTCGCATACCCACTTTCTATTTCTTTTTTGACCCTTTTCAATATGATAGACCAAAATTACGATTTAGTAAAAAACGGTTGCTTTAACCTTTTTCGCGGATGGAAAAGTTTTTATATTTTTCGAAGCTGAGCCTTGGTTGAGTTTTTCTTTAATTTTTATCATAATAAATCCCCAATAAGAGGAAATATTTTATTATTTCACCCATAATAGTTGTTCAAAAAAATGAAAAATTTTTCATGTTGATGAATATAGAAATTACTACATGTATATTATTATTATTTATTATGAAATTATAACATCATAAAATTTCAGTATCTACTTATTGATGCGTATGAAGAGGAGTTTATAAATATATGTATATTTTTATAGGCCCGATTAAATATTTTTCAAGTCATTCTCGGAGAATTAAAGTAAAGTGAAGCAATGAAAGGAGTCTACATTAATTATATTAGTTGATTATAATGTATTAATTCAAATATGGATTTATTGAGATTCAATGGAGATTAGGAGACTTAATACTTGAAAGAGTAACTAGAAGAAGAAGTTCTATGTATTTCAGTCATATATAACGACAGATTCACATATTCGAATAATGGGTAAATAGAAAATAGGTATGGTATGGGGAGTTTGAAGATAAATATATTTTGTGTATGCAAATATTTATAGTTCCTAGACTAAATGACTAATTGCCAAATAAAGTAAATATACTGCTCGTCAAAAGTTAAGGATACTGCTATATTTGTAACATACGATAGTCAGTATTATTTTTTTTTGTCACAGAATTCAATTTATACCTTATCACTTATACTCTTATCGTCCGTTATTACTTGTTCTTTGAATCCTTGCATATGAAATAAATAAATAATAATTAATTTCATTACCACAAATTAATATTTTACTTAAGCTTTATTTCTAAAAATTAATTAGCGATTTAGTCTTAGAAACTTATAAAATACTATAACTGAGAAATTATGGCAGCTATTTCTTCGGTGAAAACCATGTTATTTGGCGATATCCTTAACTTTTGACGGGCAGTGTATTTAAACCGCTATATAAATATATTTGTAATTAAGAAATGCCCGAATGTTTAGAGGTGATCTAATACAATATAGATCCAGTTTTTTTTCTAGTCGCTCCCTCATTAAAATTTAAATTTAATCCTTTTTAACGTTGACAAGTACCATAATTAAGATTTCTAGCAAAAATATATTTTTTTAACCTTGTCTGAGTTGATCTCAGTCTCTGTTGGGCTATTGAAGCTCCTCGATACTGAACAGGATACAATCCAGGTGGTAAATGACTAACGGGACCATACTGCCATTGTTGAGGAGGTTGTCGTGGTAAAGTACAAGTTGTATTGTAGGCAGGAATCATTTGAGCAGGATGAGGAACCTGAAGAAAATAATATAAATATGAGATGAATTCTAAAATAATTTCATAAATCGACATCATTATTTTTATCATTGGATATCAATGTTTAATGAAAGTTTTGATATGAAAAATTTTGCTAAACCTACTCATAGTCAATTAAAATGAAATATTTTCTTTAAACCTTTCAGAATACCCTTAAAAGTTAAGGTTTATCATCATTGTCCTATTTGACTGGTATTTTTCCAGAGGGCTTCTACATACTATTTATAGATATTGGACAATGTGGCTGTTCCAAATACATATATGTATACAGCAACAATAAACTTATACTTTTGATTTGTATCTGTAACAGTAGTAAAACCTCGATGGATGACATATCGGTACTTCAAACATTAGATTGTAGTACTAGTGACGAAAATAGTCACCTATAGAACTGTTAATGCCTTATAGAAACATATTGATATTCATGATATTAAATACACAGGACTAATTCCTTGTCCTCGCTGTTTATTTAAATTTTCAATTGAAAATTTAAAGTACTTTTAGCTTTATTAGGGTTACATATGGTGATGGTGTTTATGAAATATTGAATAATAAAGACAGTGCCTTATCCGCAACGTCATGGAGTGTTGTTCCAATAAGTTAATCTTTATTCGCTGATCGGTGTTCAGCAATGAAGACTTGGCTTACCCTGTAAAACCGTTCTCTACGAAGTCTCTAGTGGAGGATGTTTCTCCAAAACGAGATGATTGTTAGGAGAGGAATAATTCGACTTAAAATCAATTAAAATTTTATTTCCTAAATTTACTATATGTGCTTAATTGACATGGAGTACAATAACTCAAATGTCCATTGCCTCATTTGTACAATACTATAACTTTTACAGGAAACAATTACTGTCATACTGAACAGCACATTTTATGAACAGCATATGACATGTACAGTATACATACATTGCATGGGTTTTATTGTTAAGGATTCCCGATTAAAATGTTATTTGATTGAACAGTCATTGGTAAAATTTTTCATGAAAACGTAACGATTGGGAGTTCGCAAACTTAGGACTCGGTGAGTAATAGCACTTTCTCAAGATTAAATACTCTTGTAATGGTACAGATAAATGCCAACACCTATGGCTTAGATCGTAAACCATTTGCTCGTAGAGACATTTTCTTGGCATGCGGGAAAAATGGGAAATATATGTATTTGTGTTGTACCCGAGAGCAATGGCAAATTTTTTACTAATATGTGAGCTTTCCAAAAGGTAAAAATGTCTAAAAATTGGCAGGCAAATGTTAAAAAGTCTTGTCTCCCTACGGACGGATTGTGGATTTTATAGTTATTTTCGTTTAGTTAAAATTTAATCAATATCATACACAGTACTGGGGACAAAATGGATACTTTTTTACCAAAAATATGTTTGATGATTTAAATATCACGTAAAGTGATTTGTTGCTAAATATAATAAACGTGTCAAAATTTTGAAAAGGGTCGTATTTTGTTGTTAAAGTTTCATTTACTTTATTTTATTCGGAAATGAATTGAATTTGAGATAGGGATGCAAACTAGTGATAATGAAATTTGTAGTTATTTATTATTCTAGCTTATATCTTATGTCTCCTAACACGACTGTAGTCTTCCTAGACATTTAGAAGAACTTGATATTGACATTAACAATCCATAAAATGTACTTACAATTTTTGACTGTGTATTTAATTCGTGCATCGGCATTCCATTCCTTAAAGTACAATATCCCATATATCCAGAATTTCCCGCTTGTGGTAGTAAACTTCTACTAGGCGATGTTTCAATTGTAGACACATGCTGTTTTCTTCTTGTATAATCTAACATGTCATCGACGTCGATTGGTTGAGGTATAATGTCCGGATTTTTTTCATCGCTATCACATTCGCCAGCACTAGATTCATGTTTTGAAATTGGGCTTCCACCTAAAATTTTAAAAAAATTAGAAACATTACAAAAGAATGATTTTTTTCCCGATTTTTAAATTCTTTTTCTTTTTAGACAAGATAGAGTGTCATATTTTAGAGTTTTATATGCTAATCGTAAGATAATCGTTTGAACAAGTCTTAAGTTTTGCAATTGTCATAAGAAATGTGATGAAAAAATAAAAGATTTTAGTTGTTATTCAAGGCGAGTCCAAAAATTTGGTGTATTTTATATAAAATTTCTTTAATTTAAAAGTGAGTTGTAAGGTAAAGAAAACAAAATTGGGAAATTTTCTCTAAAGAAAACACATCTTTTTGGATAAATACATAATTCAAAATTCGTGCTTTGATCGAGAGCGGTACAAAGTAAGTATATCATGTGGGGCACCTTTTTATCTACAATTTCAGTTTTCGGCAAAAAGCAATTCCAAAGTTCGCAAACAGCATGAATATTTGATTGCAGACTGCTTATAAATATTTTTTGTCCCGTCCAATATCCTCAAGCTCATAAATAATATCGAGAAACATCACACACTTTTAAAAGTTTCCGTGATTTCCCTCTTTCTATTTACTTCTTTGACAAAGAAGCTAATAACTTGCGGATGTGGTAATTGAAGCAGATATTAAAAAGGAATCTTACCTCCTTTATCGCTTAAAGTAGCCCCGCTACCGCTTCCCCGATGCTCCAAACTTCCCACAGTTACCGTGGAATTTTTCTGTCTTTGCTGTTGTTTTCCACGAGGCTCGCCCCCTTGGGTGCACTGAAGTCTGAGTACCAGGATTACGACTAAGAGGACTATGAGGAGAGCCGAAACAATCCCGATTATCACGCTCATTAATGGGGTGAAGCGAAACGGGGACCGATGTAACTCTGTAGTATTAAAAATGGTTTTGATTAACATTTTTGTTCTCGACAACAAATATAATAGACTTTTTAATGCAATTTTGCATTTTTAAATTTATCATCAGACAATACTAATCACTGTTATAAATTACTAAAAACCAATGTAGAATTTGATGTTTATAAACGCTAGAGCTAGTAGAACAGGAAAATTGTGTAGGTATGTATGGTGCTCAAAAAATGTCCGCAATATTCATATATATTAACAAGAGAGGAATTTCCATATTGTATCTAGCTACATAACTTATAGGGAGGCTTTCATTGCCTATCACATCTATAGTAAACTACTTACCTACACATGTATGCAATATAGGGCTTCTCGATTTCATTATATTTATGTGGTTTCTTATTCAATATTAACGACAGAAAAATGCGATTTTTGCGACACTGCACTACTTTTTTGTAAAACAAAAGTTGCCGCAACCAGATTTTCTCTAGTATTGTTTGTTTTTTAGATACAGGGTGATTTCAATGATAAATTCTTGTTTGAACCACTTTTGTAACTCGTTTGCTTGTTAACTTATGGAAAAGGAAAAAACTGTTTCATAAAAATCTTTTAACATGGAAGCCAGTGGCGTATTTGGTATTTTTCTAAAATTAATAATTTCTGAGATTATTTTAAGTAGGAAAACAATGTATACTTCAAACGGCGAGATATGATCCGTGTGTCACTTCCAGTTATCACTTTCCAGTTATAGTCAAAACGTGCCCTATGTTCTTTTATTATTTTATACGTGTGACAAAAAGAGACAATATTAAAAAATCATATTTTCAAAGTTAAGTAATACGTTATTACAAAAGTTTAGTTACCAAAAAAAAGACAACATTATAAAACGATGTACTATACGAACAAACATACTTTATAACTTTTTTCCCCAATATTTTCGATTGAATTCATATGAAATTGATGACGTTTAAGTGATGACGCACGGATCATGTCTCGCCGTTTCAAGTATATATTTTCTACTTGTTGAATTCAACTTTCCGTGAGCTCTTCAAAAATATTTAATTTTCTTTAATAACTTCTTATAATATGCTTGAAAAATATAATTTTTACTTTTATTCTGATAGATTTTTCTTAGTAGGCTATGGAAATTATTTGATATTTTGTTTTGATAGATATTAATTTCATAGTAGCGATTTAATTTAATTTAATATCACTCTATTGCGCTTCGTTTCGCATATACAGGGTGACAATTTGAAAACGAAGAGCATTTAATATTTTTTTAACTGATGACAGTATGAAAATTTCGCGAAACACGTCAATTTATATATCAAGGGGGACAACTTTTGAGCTTATGTCCAATCCCCTATCTTCAACCCCTTGAGCAGGGGGTGACTCACCCCCAAAATCTTAAATGGAAAGGTGTGTTGAGTTATACCTCATTTTAAAGGTATTTCAAAACTGCATGTAGGGGTGTAATTAAATTTTAAATTTATCGATTCGTTTTTGAGAAAAAGAGCCTCAAAAAGTCAAGAATTAACAAATTAAATATTTTTTTTTGCAAAAACTATTAGGTTTTCGA
>JABRWK010000019.1:729800-750024 GCA_013372445.1 Hypothenemus hampei | reverse complement strand
TCGAAAACCTAATAGTTTTTGCAAAAAAAAATATTTAATTTGTTAATTCTTGACTTTTTGAGGCTCTTTTTCTCAAAAACGAATCGATAAATTTAAAATTTAATTACACCCCTACATGCAGTTTTGAAATACCTTTAAAATGAGGTATAACTCAACACACCTTTCCATTTAAGATTTTGGGGGTGAGTCACCCCCTGCTCAAGGGGTTGAAGATAGGGGATTGGACATAAGCTCAAAAGTTGTCCCCCTTGATATATAAATTGACGTGTTTCGCGAAATTTTCATACTGTCATCAGTTAAAAAAATATTAAATGCTCTTCGTTTTCAAATTGTCACCCTGTATGAAAAAACAATATGTAGTTGGTGCCTGATATATTTAGATATTGCAAAATATCAAGCGTTAATTAATTGATATAAATCATTTGGCGCATTTAAATAACATTATTTACTAATAGGACCAAATCCCAGCATACAATGGGTGTGTGGGGGTGTGTTGGATATCATACTTGAAAAAAAAAACGTTGCAACATATGTCAGTTAGACAGTCCACAAAATTAACTTTATCACTTCTGGACTTCTTTTGTGGAAATACATAGAAAAAAAGATATATTACATCCGATATAAAATAATAGCTGACTTGAGTTTTGTTGTACAGAGGGAATTTAGAGATTTACAAGCAAAATCCATTATTCTCTAAAAGGTCTTATTTAAGATTAGAAAAATCAAGACTTTTTGTATTGTATTTTGCAAAGGTATGAGTGTAAGACAAACACACAAACAGACAAAAAGTCTTGATTCTTCTGAAAAATTGTTCAACAATGTCATAGTTTTATTAATTTTTTTAAAAATTACTGTACAAGAAACACAGTTTACAGTACGGTACTTCGTATACTTATGTATATGGTGGCGTCAGCAATTTTCTTATTGAGTCTTCATGTGAAACCTATGGCTTGTAGTTTTTACATATGGATTTCATTTTGTATTGCATCTTGTGGCGTCTGCTGATATTTCCTTTAAAGCTTTTCTGAGGTTTTGTATGAATAAGGTCACAGGTTTTCTCTGGATGCCAACATTTCGACGGTAAGTGGATTCCTTACCCATATATGAATGCTGTTCTAAGACATAGGAGTACCGCTGATAGCGCATAAATTCAATCCAATCCTGTTTCTTATGTACAGTAATTGCGGATTTTCTCGTATTTGATTGTCATTGTATACTAAATTTTCTACATCCTCGACAACGCATCTGCTGTTTGATTTTCCGCACCTTTAACATAGATTATATCCGTTGTGAACGGGCTTATATATTCTAATTGCGTGGCTCTGCGGCTACTTTCCCTTGAGCTTGTCGCATGGTTACTCTTAAAAGCGTATATTAGAGGCTTGTGGTTTGTGTGAATTCCTAGTTATCGTCCATTTATATACACGCAGATGTGTACGACAGTGGCGTACGTAGCTAGTAATTCGCGGTGGTATGTGGTGCACTTTTTCTCTGTAATTCTGAAATTTTTGAAGAAGAATCGGAATGGTTTCTTATCTTCCTGTTACAGCACGGCTTTAATACTTGTCTCCGAAGCATTACAAATTAGAGAAAATTTGGATTCAGATGGGTATGTTAGGGTATTTGATAATATAAGACTTATTTGTACTTGAAAAACGGGTTTTTCATTTCCTCTGTCCATCGTAGGTATTTTTTGTCATTTTTTTTGGCTTTGTTATATAAGATGTCATATAGCGATACCCTGTATCTGCGCAACTGTTTGATATGGCGTTTATAAAAATTAATTAAGTCTCAGCAAGCTCTTGCACATTGCATGGTTTTTTGTAATTCTCGGCGATATACTCTCAAGCCTGTAATTTTGGATCCTAAAAATTTTTTTGTCCAAATCTACATTTTTTGCAATCTATGTGTAGGCAATTTTTTGCTAATCATTTTAATACTATTTTGACATGACATTGTTTGTGAAGCGATGAAGATAGATATCGCCTGTAAACAGATATGCAAAATCCACTTCGCTTAATTCATAGAAATTCATAGAATCCAAATAACTCCTGCTTTTGGAATGGATTCATTCCTAACGGGTATTTCGTTGTAGACCGTAACAATATCTATTTAACGTGATGAAATATTTTCTCTCCTTCAAATATACTGGAGATCTAACCGGTACTTAACATGCAAGACTATATATTTCACTCTTCAATTCTACCAACTAAATCAAAATTATAAAAAATAAATGTTTTTTTTTTAAATATCAATATTTAATTGCGAAGAACTGCAAATAATGCATTCGTGCGCATGCAAAAGTTATAATATGCCAAATGTATTTTACATGAAATTTTACGTAAAATACGAATCTGCAATTAAAAATATAAATTTCCATTTAAAATAGGGAACTTGATGTCATATGCGCGGGAATGAATCATGCGGGAGGTACAGCTATGCAATTTTTAAGTCTTAAATAAAAAATTAAAATGTATACCCGTTTGATTTTTTTCTAAATTCCCAAATAAAGAAATTAGATATGGAAAAATTATTAATGGGGCATCTTGTATAGCCTGGATATGTGTCATTGGTTGGATTGTAGCTCAGTAATATCAGTACTCGATCGGGTTTCGAGTTTTTTGTAATGACATTGGTATATTCACATAGTTTCTAACATTTATGAGCATTTTCTCGGAATTTACGGAGAAAACCACAAACGGGAAAAAGGGTCTTTATTGTTGTTTTGTTCTGTCGATTTATACCTGTATTTCGACCTACTTCTTGATCTCTTTTTTAAATTACTAATCTTTTTATGCGTTTCTAAATGGCGTTTATAATTTTAACGATTTCTGGTAAACTAGTATGATCTGCCTGTTTTTTGGTCATTTTGTTCAAGTGATTAACCGACAGTCAGCTAATTTGCCCGGCTATTGCGTCCACCGTAACTCCAACTTCTTCTAAATAACCCCATGTATTGCTTAATATGCTGCGCATGTGACTTGGCAACCTATCCATCAACATATATTTCAAAAAACCTTTAACTATTCCGGGGGCAATTCGCTGCATTTCCCGCAAGAAAGCCGATAGTTTTTTGTCGCTAAAAATCATGTCATTTAAACATGTTTTGTACCTTTGTGTGTCGCTAAAGGAATTCTCTTTTACAAATTTCACTTTCAATTGTTTATACGGATCATCTGCCTCTACCGGTATTTGTTATTAGATCAAAAATTTAATCAGTGTTCCTCGATGAGCCCGTTGATTACTGTGGCGAATTTTGTAGTAGACTTTGTGATACCGGCGCTTCTAAATTGTGCCTGTGCTCTGCCAAACCATGCGATCGAACTCCTTGAGAAATTGATTAGTTTTATCTCAATTTTTCGGATATATTGTGCTACTGGCTTGGTAATACTGTCGGAGATGTTTTCTTATTGGTTGCTAGACATCTTTTGTTTTTTACCTGTCCGAAGTTTTTAAATTTTACATATTCATAATGGTTTCGCCATTAATTGTAGCGGATTTTACCATTGTTATTATCAAATATGAACAATATTATGGTTTTTACTGATAGGTTTTATTAATTTTTGTAATAAATTACTAAATAAGAATAACACGCTTTCATTTTCTAAAACTCTTCTTCTTTTCCTGTCATGTCCCTGACGTTTGCGTTGTGGTGTTACTATCACAAGTTTATGAAATTGAAATGGGAATGGAATTCTTTACTGGAGCGCAAGGAGCTTATTGCGTCCGAATCAAAACAATAATTTTATAATGACGGTACATTGCCAATTGTGAAACATTACTTGACACCTAGTCTCGACGTCATAAGAAAATGGATTAGAATCCTTAAGGTTACTGGATCTATAGTGAAAATGGACAACATAAGTTGTCCGGGCTTCTTAAGAAGTACGGCACTCACTTAGCAAATATCCAATGCTATCTGTATGCAGACGAAATCAGACAAGAGTTATTAAAAAATCATCTTTGTACACTGTTTTAAAAACGATTTATATATTCATACCTACACAATACAGTTGTTAGAAAAACTGAAAACAACCGATTACATATCACGACTAAATCTTGCCATCGAGATGATAGAAAAGCTTATTAATATTAAATAATACCTTATTCAGTTGTGAGGCCAATTTTCATATCAATGGTCATGTAAATAGACTGAATTGTCGATTTTGTTCCAACAAAAATCCTCGAAGGAAACATGAACATCCACTTCATATCCCCAAGGTCTTCGTATGGGCTGCTATATCGGCTAACGGCATAATCGGGCCGTTCTTTTTTGAAGATCAAAATAAACGAGCGCTTACAGTTAATACCGAACGATATTGTATAATGTTAAAAGTTTTCCCGCACCATTTCAGACTACAATTTAAAAAAGTGGTTTGCAGTAAGATGATGTAACATGCCACACATCAAACTCGGCAATGGAAGTCATTCAGGAGTTGGTCCGTAACAAGGTAATTTTAAATAGGGGCCTCATTAGGTGGCACTCTAGGAGCCCTGATTTGTGGCTACTTGATTATTTCATGTGAAGGAACCTTAAAAGCAGGGTAGGTACGTGTGAACAATCCAGCTAGTATGCACGATTTAAAGGAAAATATAGCGACGGAAATACGATCAATCTCTAGAGAAATGTTTGGACGAGTTTTAAATAATGTACACTCGATTTGAAGAATGCAGAAAATGCAACGAATATCATTTAGATGTTTTCCAAGAATTTACTTTAATTTCATAAATAAATGATTCCAGAAATTTCCGTTATTTAATTTATACAATAACATCAAAATATTGATACTCTTTCTGGACATCGTATATTATACAAGTAAACAAACAAATAAAGTATATTTTGTTGAATAAGTGACTGAAATTTTTTCAATGGGTTATCGCCAAATAAATAAAAATACCTGTCAATAAACGACCGATGTTAAATATGTTTATACTAGTCCCAGACGAAAAATCGATTAGGCAATTTTAAGTGTCTACTTTTTTATGATCTCAAAATTTTGTAATTGTTTATAGAACGGTTAATTTTGGTCTGGAAAAGCGGCATCACGTTTTTGGCCTATACATACATATACACGAACGACAAAATAAACAAAAAAGAAAATGAGGAAAAAAGACGAAGAAAATACAACTTTATTTGCATGAAAAATCGGTCGATGAATAATTGAAATAAGAGAGAAAATGTTGTTTATGTTTGAAAATCGGCATGGCGGTGTCCAGAGAACAAATTCCGTGCCACGCTTTGGGAATTCTAAACGAATGTTTAAGCGGATACGTTTAAATAAAATATGTTAAAACATAAACAGCTAGCTTTAAAGGGATTTCAAATTATACGAGGAAAATGGCTACGCGACGAGCCTTTGTCCATATAAAGTTGCGTTTAAAAATTAAAAGTTAAAAGCGACGACCGTTTTCCCACTTATACGAGTAATGAGCAAGCAAATTAGATTTTGGTATGAAAATTTTACTAAAATTGTTTGTATGAAATTTTTTATAATTTCTATTCATAGAGTTTCTAGGAAACTACATAGAAAATGAGAGTAAACATCCTTACATTTTTTTAAAAGTTGTATCTTTCTGCAAAAGCATTAATATTAGATAAGTCAATAAAAAAAGAACATTTGAGTTTTCTGCGTCCTTAAGTCTTATTTCAAAGAATCTGTTTCTAAATAATCACAAATTGCCTGCGACTATTGGACGGATGTCTCATTAAAGTGTACATTTTTCAAAAGTGACCTATGTTATAAAATTCTTTAAATATTAATCTTGTACCAACTCCAACTAACTTTTAAAATACAACTGAAAATCCATAACTTTTCCTTTAAAAAATCCTTTTTTCACTCTCTAACGAAACTAAATTGTAAAAAAAGCTAGAGTATGATCCATTATTTATAGGACATCCTGTTTATGGAGTTTGTGCTTTAAGTATCCAACTACATAAACTTTAAACTGAGAAAGTTGAAAAACTGCATGCTATAAAATTATAAAGGTATTGTAATATAACTAAACGAAAAAGATTAGAATGCATGAGTAAAATTGGTGATCCTTCATTTTTCAGGTAATCTCCTGACAAGGGTGCAAGTTTTTATTTTTTAAAAATTGGAACATGGAAAGTCTATTAACAGGATAGACAAATTATAGCCATTTTTGCCTGATTTGATTGAATACGAAGCAGATGCTCGAAATTCTAAGTGCCGTGGACGATATTCAAAGTTTCAGAATAATTTTATTTAAATTAATATTGGTTGAAAAATTTGTTCGTTAACTAATCGTAAAGTTATGTGAAATGCAACGGTTTTTGCACTAGAAGATTTCTGCTACAAACACCTGCTAATATTAAAGGTAAACCTAAAGAACATAAGAGGACGAAATAGCAAACATTGTTATTTGCTCGGTACTTGAACCCTGTGACTGATCTATGATCCAAGGATTTGGAACTCTCATTGGTCAATGCGTCACTCTGTTCCTATAAGGTCTGTGCTTATAAAGTAAGGAATACTACAGATTGTAATATTCCTAATGAGTCTCGTAAACTAACTTGTATATCAAATATTAAATTGATACTTCTGTACTTTTGTTACAGGGTATATGTGGTAGGAAATCGACATCACATCATATTCGATTTTGTTAACACCAAGGTCCAAGGAATGGATCAATATTGGTAGTAAAATATCTAGAAATAGTTAAATCTGGCTTGGGGAAAACACCTAGAAGGTTGTGAACACCGTTTTTAGGCTTGTAGAAGAGCACTTGACACAATTTATCTACATATTTAGCCCTATTTAAAATTATGGGAACAGTGTGTGATCTACAGCAAGATTATCTACAAGAAATCAGAAATCAGAAATTTTAGAAATTTGCCAGCTTGAGGATTATTAGAGCTCCAAGAACTGCACCAACCCTGACTCTTATCTGTCTTCTTAATAATGGAGGAAGAAGGACATATGTCTTTATTAACATAGGAGATGAGGATATTGAGAAAATGAATGTTTCATCCTGGGTCACCCAAGAGTATGCTCCAAACTCAGAACAACTGAACCTTTCGTACTCAGAAGAGAGCCTTATGGTAAAAAAGATTTATTAATAGTTGTTAATTACTCTCAAAAATTACCTAAACTTGATTGGGAGTATCGGAAATTTAACATTTCATTAATAATAAACAACTGTTAAAACATTTCTAAATCTATTGGTGGAGCTAAATTACCAAATATATCAAGCAAAGAATATGTTTATAGTTATTCACGGAAAAAAGAAACATTAATAATAAATATGAATTAAAATAATTACCTCTTTCAGGTGTAAGTTGCTTTTCGGGTAATCGCAAAGTTGATGCCTGCATGATAACCGGTTCGCTTCTTCCTTTTAAATTATAAGCAAATACCACTGCATGATAATGAGCCCCAGATTCCAAATTGTTCACAGTAAATCTTGCCACTGGAGAAGTGATATTATCTTTAATTTCTTGAGTTTGGCTTTCTCTAATCTAAAAAAAAAATGCATTCAAAGTTGGAAACTCAAAAGAATTGAAGTACAAATTAAATTTTATACTAATTTTAAAAGCAAAAATCAATAATAGTATATTTTAAAAAGGAATTCTAAAGTTTTTTACAAAATACCACGGTTAAAAAATTAA
Organism: Hypothenemus hampei; assembly: GCA_013372445.1. Taxonomy (NCBI): domain Eukaryota; kingdom Metazoa; phylum Arthropoda; class Insecta; order Coleoptera; family Curculionidae; genus Hypothenemus; species Hypothenemus hampei. The sequence continues at coordinate 742,394 of JABRWK010000019.1, read as the reverse complement.
TTTAAAACTTAAATTACCGTAGAAAGTTTGTCAACGAAACCGTTTTTCCTGAACGGCAATTTAAAAATTCTTCTTTGAAAGTTTCGGGTCCCTTCGGTAATCTAAATTACGTTTCACTTGACAATTCGACTTAAATTTTCCCATGTTTTAATCGGAATTTTATTTAGAAGTTTAGCATAAGTTATTTATAAAGAAACGACGGGACAAATTGACTTGGGCTCAGTATGGCCAGATTTGCATTAGAAGAAAATTTAATTCGAAAATTTAAAGAAAAGAATCCGAATACATTTTACTTTTTAGAAAGTCAATTGATTACTTTTTAACTCTCTTACTTTTTTTTAGGTCCTAATCTATTTTTTCACGTACCTCTAATAAAAACGCTTGAGTTAATCCTCCGTTAAAGCCTTCAGTGCAACGTATTTGAAATGAATTCATTGAAATATTGAGAATCGTACAATTGTGTACTTGATCCGGACGACCTGAAAGTAAAAATGAAAGGATTCAGAAATAGGCATATAAAAATAATAATATTTTTTAGAAGTGCTGAAAGTTGCTTTATTTTAAACGTGAAACCCTGTTCTCAAGAGTACTAATAAAACGTAAAAAGCGTTTTACAACTTCGTTCCCTCAGGAACTTTTTGTCATAAGCAGAATAAGTAACAAAATAACAAAATCCGCCGAAATTACCGCAGTAAGAGCCTCTAAAAATTTTACTGCTATACATGGTCTACGTGGTGACTTTTTTCGGGCACATCATCACAATAAAGAGGTGACTTACATAAAAATGTTTTAAGGATATGAATTTTCACCACAATTTTGTTATAATGAAAATATAACTTAATTTAATAAAAATTGAAGAATATGCACATATTACCTTTTCTATTAGCAATCGTAAGATTTTCTATTTTGACATGTTTTTGTTTAAATGGGAGACAAGATGGAAAATATACATGAAGAGTCCACGGGAAAAACATGGATTGTCAAAAATTGAGCATTTTTTATGGTGTTATAGTGCCTTTTAATGTGTACTTCATTATGATACTGGTTGCAGAAAATAAAACAGAAAAGTTTACAACACATATTAATATGAAATTGTACATGTCTCCATTAGAAAGTTGAACGACACGTTATTTTAAAAACGTAACTTTCGGAACTACGATTTTTGGCAATCGATGTTTTTCCTGTGGACCCTTCATATGATATAATACTAACAAAGTGAATGGAATGTACTAAATGATACGATCGAGAATGTCTCATTTTATCTAATATTGTAAACACGATGAAATTTTCAAAATGGTAAAAGCCCATGTAAATAGAGGAGAGTTAAGTTAGAAGACATGTTAGATTTTTTTTGTTCTCACAAGTTGGCCAAACCCCCTCTTTTTCAGGAAAGGTCTTCTTTCTTGTTAGATATTCTTGAACGAGGCGGTACTCTTCTTGGCAAAGCTCTTCAAGCAGTAAATAAGTCTCTTTCATATGATTTTTTAATCAATTAAGAGGTCATTCTCATGCGTTCTTCCTACCGGTATTGTTCTAAAAATAGTCAACTGAGATTTGTATTAAACAAAAAAAATTGCATCTTAAACGACTATTGTAACTATCCGAAAGTGTAAGGATCTTTTAATGAAGCAACTCAGTATTCAGTTAGTGGTTCAAGTGTCTACCAACAGATAGCATTCCATAATAAAAAAAATAGCTTCTTTCTTAGGAATTTCAAACCAGTTGGTACCGTAAGAGTCACCGAAGGTCTTGGTTGTATTATTCCCATTAGAAAATCTGTGACAAACCCTGAGCTTATTTTTTTGCCAGTTGAACTAGAATTAGATTTAGGCCTGAGAAAAGCGAATAGTCCAGCAAGGTAAGGTGGAAACATCTGTGTTTTAGGTAGGTAATAATTTAACAGTTACAGTTAGTTACTGTTGGTACTCCCAGTGATGAGAAAATTTGTCTTCCCAATTGTCTATATATTTAGAATAAAAAGGTTCGTTAGACATACATATGAAGGGTACAGGGAATAAATGAGCTAAGTCAATTTTTGCAAAAATTTAGTTATTGGCATCATCGGAAAGAGCAAAAAAAGTTCTTTCTAATAGTGGTTGTTGTTGTTGGGAACCTAAATTTTCTTTCATAATGTGCAGGTTTTAAAAATACTTTTATTTGTAAAATTATTGCGTTTTGAATTTTTGAAAAGATTTTTCTCAATTTGTGAAAAATTGACTTAGCTCATTTATTCCTTGTACCCTTTATATGTATTTTATTCGTCACTCTCCCTATCTACATCATACATATTTAAGGCAGGTCCAAACTAAATTCAACGGAGAAATTAATTGGAAGTCCGTTATCCAGTAGTAATTCTAGTTGATCACTGTCCTTTCTGTAAGGCCCGTCAATTGTTACTGAAAGCTATTGTTGTCGCATGGCATAGTTAGTCTTAAGTTTTTCTTGCATAATGACATGAAGCTCAGGCAGATCAAAATATAATAACATTGTGGGATGATTCTCGCGGATGAAATTTATTAATTTTTTCAAATAGTCATAAATTAACAATACGAAAAAGCTGAATGAATTCCTTTACTTTTTTGTCTTTTTTTCTACATGAAATTTGTTCAGGCTCTAATTCTACAGGTTTGCATTGATTATTTTTTTTATAAATTTTTGATTCTTTTTCCACAAGGATATAGATGAGATTTGAAGATGTCCCTTTTAAAATAAAAAATATCGAATAGTCATCTATTCCGAAATGAAATCTTTAAATTCTTAATTGATTAATTTAATTTTATTTTCTAACAAGAGAATTCTATTAAAATGGTGTAATAGAAAAAATGTGACACCTAAAGCAGGAAGAAAGGATACACTCCGATATATTTCTCACTTATTTCATGTAAAATTTATAAGGGCTGGAAACAGTTTCTCTGCACTAGAAAATAAGTAAGGAAACAAGAATAATATGTATAAGAAGAAAGTGAAAGCATGTTTATTGTTTGCCTATAATTGTACTAAACAATATATACTATATAAGGCTACCTGATTAATACAGATATTTTTTTATAAATAAAATTATTGTATGTAAAATTGCCTTTTTAAAGTAATTCTACTTACGCTCTCTATGTAACATGCAAACCTTGCCTAGTTATTTAACTAATTGCTATCTGAGTATTGAAACTTTTTGCAACGAGTTCTGCTATAACCTAATCCGCTAAATAATAAAAGATACCATATTCCTATTTAGAAAAAGCAAATGCTTGCAAGAAAAAGTGCTGAGTCGGGGAAAGATTTTAAGTCTGGTAAAAACAGACATGACACGGATCGAAAACAAGCGGGGTGTTCCTTACTCGTTTTTTATTGTTAAGGTTATTTTGCGTATACCATCATCGAGGGTGAAAAATGGATTCATCTGTCATGAGCTGTTTTCCGAAACTGAATCAAGTTGGAAAATAAAGTGTAGACAGATTGATGAACATTCTAATTGAACAAAGGAAATTAAACCTAGTCCAAAATGAATTTTTATTTCATCATCTTGTTTCCCAATTTTTGTAATTTATAAAATCTAAGGCTATATACACAAGAATAACTAGATTCCTAACTTTTCACTCGTAAAGTGAATAAAATAAAATTTATATAGTAGGGACCCCGAGTTTTGACTTATTCAACGTGAAAAATCTTTTCACACCTAGATTATTTCTATGGTAAAACAAAACACTTAATTAACATGTGTATTTACCAATTAAATTACAGTTTCTATGGACGCCCGAGGAGTTTAAATAAAATCATGTCACGTTCCGGTTCAGTAATTAAGGAAAAAACACGCTTAAACTGATTGCTTCCCAATTAAAAACACGTTTCCAGGTTTGTTCAGATTTACTTTTTGTTCGAAGTTGCAGTGTATGATATTTAGCTTTTAAAGATTGGGATAGTTACTGCGATGGCAGAGATGAATATTGTTATTTTGAATGTTGGTAAAATAAAAATTATGAGACTGTAAATAATATCAGGTAATATTCTTGGTATCAAAGGTTGTAAATCAGTCCATAACGTATAAATTACTCCCGGCCTGTGTGCACTTAGATAAAAAGCAATAAAATAAAAACATATATGGCTCTGTTGGTATCTAAAATTCAAGCTAAAATGTGAAATGTGGAAGACATTCTTTGCGAGACAGAATTCACGGGGGCATGAAAAACAGTAAAGCATCTGCGAAAACTTACGAACATTGAGTTTTATTTTTGCTGAACACAATGTGACGAAATTTCTGTGGTTTTATTCGCTTCTCTTACAATTTTCACTACATTTCAACGAGGGTCTTTCACATATTAACCTTCTCTTCTTTTTACCGTAAATTGTTCCTATATTTTCATCGGAAATAATGGAAAACTTGCGGCACCAATAAATTATCAATGTGTTTACTTATTTAGTATAGATATCTTAGTTTTTCTTCGCTATTCTAAAAAGTTGTTAAAATTTGTTATGAAGTTTATGCATCAGAATTCAAAATGTGTTTAATTTATATAAATTTAGTTAATTAACAAATCGTTAGTCTAAGAAATAGTGTTGAAAGTACTGGCAAAATCGTTATTTCTATTTTCATGGATCAAGAATGGAGACCACTCTGAGGCCTCTGTCTCAACACCTGATTGTTGAGGAAAGAATTCTTCATAAGATGTAAACGACTGAGGTCAGAATATGATTTGAGCTGGTGATATTTGAGTCTCTCTTACTAAGAAGAGATATCATCACAACGTACTTTCCAGAATACCGAATCCTAAGTAGTGATGCATATCTTAATCTAAATTCCAACCTCGGGGTATTGGAAATAGTTGTATGTATACGGGTAGGTTTCTTACGCACACGGAACTGTCTCTGGGGTATAAGGCTGTCAGTCCATAGGGAAACTAATTATTCAACTAGTCACTACGTGGGGCTGAAATGATTTCGATCATGAAGGAAAAAAAAACTAAGAAGAAACTACTTTGCGTAAAATATATAATTTACAGTGACAGTTAAGCAGTGCTTAAAGTTCTAGATTCATTTAAAATCTTCAGACACAAAAGGGGTCATCTTGTTATAAATATCTTGACATCAGGAAAATCACGGTCATGTGTTAGTGGACTAACTGATTCGTGTCGAAATGGTAATAATTCTATATATATGTAGATATCCTATTTGGATAGAAATTGGGGCTGGATTCGTTTTTGATTTACCACGTCTACGGTGAAAACCAAAATCAAAAATTTCAAACCGCAACTTAGAGTTAGAAAAATGAGCTTAAGATTAATGGTGGTCTTGAGAATAGAATCCATTTCCTATATAGAAACAAGAAAGTTTCTTAATTTAGAAAAGAGTACTAAAACTAAACTAGACTAAATTTATTCATTATTATTCCATTATTATTGTGAAAAATGGACAATTTGCTGTCATGATGTTGTTTTGAAATATTTAATATAATATTATCCACCATTGACACGTGTAGTCTATGTATTGTGATAGACTACCCGTGTCACAGCATAACGATTTAAAGAAAAAAACGCAAAAATGTTTTTCCCAACCCTACTCATTTAATTTTTATTGTGCAAATTCTCATTTTCTATTTCATGTTTACCATGTTATTTTTTGTGAAAATTTTCCTATCCTATAACTCCTATGCTGGTGCTGTATATCGGTTGGCTAGTTACAAATGTATTTTAAGACCACAACAACTAACAAGCAACAAGCTCCAAGTTGGCAAACTTTAAGCTTCCCAACTCGTAAGTAAACTCATATTTGCTTAAGTGGAGATTGGACGAAAGCTTCTTCTTAAACTCTTGTTAATTATATGTAACTCAATTAAGTAAGTATTACAGTTCATTACTAAAATACAATCCAATTCTTTATAGACCTTGTATTTCTTGTTCACATAATCAGATTATCGACCAAATAATTTCTTGAAAAATATAAAAAATATTATTTATATTCAGGGTTTTTAGCTCTTCTGGACCTCCTGTAATATTTTCGTTTGCATTTAATTAAAAGAAAACAATTAAATGAAAAGCCTAAAGAAATTTGAGAACCTTCCAAAATCAGTAAAATCTGTAGAAAAAGGAAAAGCCGCGTACCTTGCGTGTCTGGCGTAATTGCGCTTAGTGAGTTACCAGATTTATGTTTCGCGTTTGAGAGATTTAAAGCGAAACAGAATTTACGTGATTTTACTCGTACTCAACCTCATTAGACATTACGTGTATTAACATTTAAAAACATTTTAAGAAGAATTTTCTTGTTTTTTACCTATAATTTGATTATCGAAAGCCCCGCTTTGGTCATTCACTAAACATACATAGTATGTGCGAGTCTTGAGTTAAATTTAAACGCAAAGGGAAAGTTTTATTTCCCAGATTATAATTTTGTTTGTACTCTATGCATGTATGTAGTATGTATGTATGTATATTCACCAGTCTGCTACCTTCGAGCTATTCCCAAATGCACTGTGCTGATTCATTTTTATGCAGTCCGCAGTTAACTGAATAACAATGAACTCTGAGGAGTTTTATAGGTAAATTTTTATTCTCCGAGCGAAATTTTTTCTTTAAAAATGTACAATTTTGCTCGATTCAAACCATAAAAAATTCTAGGTATACACGTATTTTAGAAGATTTACAATTTTAACAGTTATATGTATACCTATGCAGGTAAATGTCGTTTATCTTAAAGATTATTAGTTAATTAGTGCTATAGGCTAGTAATGAATAATTAAATTACATATTAAAAAATTAAATTATCTTTTTTCTGTAATATACATAGGTAAAGCATTGTTATTTAAACAACAAAATAGTCTTTTTAGAATCTTGGTCATTTTCTTCTTGGCATCATGTAAAATGTTGCTTCAATATTTATATAAAATTGAGAATTCAGTTAAGAAAAGAATATTTTTTAATGGATTTAGCTTTAAATTTATGTGTAATTAGGTTAAGTTAGGTGCGCATTTTTCTTCTATTGTAAAACCTTTCACATTTATCCGGTTTAAACAGGTTAAGTACCATATTTAAAACTTTTAATATCAAAAGTTTTTAAGGGAATACATAAACTACGCTTACGTACAGGTATTAGTCCACTGTTATATTAACTTTCAAAGATTTTTGCACGTAGACTACTACAAATCTGTTTACTTTTTAGTTTATGACAAAATTAAGGAATAAAAAAATCGACGATTGTGGCACTTAGCCTGTTTAATAATCGTCATTTGTTGTCTTCTGAGAATATTGCATATATGATTTAGTCGTAAGGTATTTAACCCTTTGAGTCTCAGTGGTCTGAAGGCGTCACTACAAAACTTAAAATATATACATATATGTATGTATGTAAATTGTCCTAGCGGTTCTAAAAAATATCAGTGCAATTGTTTGATTATAGTTTTTTTTAATTAGAAGACTCAAAGTGTTATGAAAAACATCAATTATACTCAATGTGACTGAATGATGGTGTCCCAAACAGTTTACGAATGTTGACACTTGAATTGGCTTTCGAAATACATATAAGAAAAGAGAGGAACATGAAACTCACAGTTTCTTCAAATTTTATATATTATAATGCGTAAACTTTTTTTTATAAAAACCTTATTTTCCCCATAAAAATGTAATAAGCCAATTTCCATAAAGAAGTTAAACTAGCTGAATGATAAACCGTACATGGGTGTGAAAATTTTTCATTGGAAAATATGCTAGAGAGAAATGCCATAATTTCAATGCTAAATACCAAAAAGAAAGGTCGAACTATTTGTATAATTCTACCGTTAACGTTAGATTTTATTGTTGCCAATCGTACCTTGCAATATAGCGAGGGGGATGTTTTATCTGAATAAAATCAATTGCCGAAAAAAAATTTCTCGTCGCGTCCCTCTTTTATTTTTTCCTTTTTCTTTCTCGTCGTATGTTCGCAGAGGAAACATTATGATGGGGGGGGTGTATTATTTCACATTCACGCCGTATTATGCTAAAGTGATGAGCATAAGCACTTGACTCATGCACGCATTGTTAGCTTTGAAGCGTTGTAATATTTCACAATTTGCTTAAGATAACGCAAGACATTTTTTTTGAAAATATTGCCGTTATCGTTTGCGTAAAGGTAACAGTTTATTAAAAAATGCTCCAACATTTTAAAATTATGTTTAAACTTTGGTTCCATTAGACTGTAAATTTTAACAGATGTTACCAGTATGCAAGCACTCGTAGAAGTAACAAAAAATTTAAGTGGTTTACGATTAAGTGTTTATGGGTAAAACAATAATTGAAATATTTCTCTTAAAGAAATACAAAAAAAGATTTTTTTACAAACTATAGTTACACAGACAAGCTTGAAATCAGACTATGTGCTAAGTGCACTATTTATTATTTCATTGTAAAACAGTTGGAAAAGAAGAAGAATGAACAAAAGAAACCTTTTAAAAGATATATATCCTTTGATCGAGGATATGGAATTTTCCATTCTTGACTATTCTAAAATAATAATCAAGAAGAACACTTAACATCAAGAAAACCAAACGAATAAGAGTCTTGAAAACTATAGGATAAAATGTAAGTAGCTGCTAAGGGTAAATACATTAAGTAAGTTCAGAATAATATACATATTTTAGTACACAGATAATAAATGCCAACGAATATTTATAACAAAAAGAATATGCATAAAGAGACCAGACTACATTAAAAACAGTAGATATTTTATAAAACGAAAAGTTACCAGTGCCAAATACTTAACACTGAATTTGTTTAAAACGGAGAGGCAACCTATATTTTTTCGCCCATTTTGTATGTGTATAGTAGATGCCGCAACGTCTTAGGTTGTTTGATTTGTAGGTTTATAGGAGAACTTAAAAAAATCACATGACATGTACTTGAAAAAAAAAATTAAATTTAGTAAGCAGATTTTATATTTTTTCAAAATAAATATAAAAAATGCGAGTTGGTAAGTAAAACAAATTTCACCTATTAATTGCTATTTCTTTTTAAAATGAGTGACATTTGTTTCATTTTTTTCAAGACCAATGGAAAATAGTACATCAGTAATAATCTACAGAGTGGAATGGTTAATTGAAACAAATTCATTTAAAATTCAGGAGTCTGCTTTTTAGAAAAACGCTCGGATATGAAAATTTTAAATTTTCCCAGAGCATTTTCTGATAGTAAATCTACATATACAGGGTAACTCAAAAATAAATTACAACAATCAACTTCATTTTTTTCAAATGGAGATATGTATTTTTTATTTCATTTTTAACCCACCAACGCTCATGAAATTTTTTTGGTCTTTAATTCTTCGTGTATGGTTTTGACATTTCGGATAAGACACTTACGTGCAGAAAAATTTAACTTTCTATATCACTCATTTTGTGACATATGTGTCCATCTGGGTGTTGGCGGATTAACTCTGTGTCAAGTTCTAAGTACGTCTCATGTAACATATCCTATATCTAACTTCAATAGTTACCGAGAAATTTCCGATTAATATTACATATGAATACAGTGAGTGGTTTACATTTGACATACCTATAGATATAAATTTGACATATATACAGGGCGTCTTAGGGAAAAGGGTCCACCCCGAATATTTCTTTTGCTGACTTTTTTTAAAAAAGCGTCAAAACACATCAATTGAGATATAGAAAGGGATATTTAAATATAAGATTTGAATGTGATTATGATGCATCTCCTCACCCTCAGCCATTCCAACTTTAGTATTTCAAAAATTTCAAATGGCACCACCTGTCATGTTATTTTTCACGAAAATATTTCAAATCTGTAGCTATGGGTGTATTTAGATTTAAAATTTATCCATTCGTTTTTAAGAAAAAAACTGTATATAGACAAAAATTAAAAATTTTTCTTTGCAAGAACTATGAAGATATCGAAACATGTTGTAAGGAACGAAAGTGATTTCCCTAACACCCTATATAGAACGTGAATAAGCATTTGCGTAAATTTAACCAACGATTAAGAAAGTCATTTCCAAAAGAAAAGCTCCTTACAACATGTGTCGAAAACCTAATAGTTTTTTTCCACTCTATATAGTGTATCCCACATAAAAGCGAAGTAGCCCTGTAATTTTTTTATTTATATTCCGTATTTAATGGGCAATGTCTCAAAAGAAAGAATAAAAAACTCCATTTATGTTGAAAAGTTTGCGTTCAACAGTTTATTTTCTGTTCCAAAGTTAGCAAAAAATAACTTAGGGCTTTTAAAAAAAATTAAATGCACCGATGAATTCCACTTCCTTCAAAACGGATACATACCCAGTTTTATAAGAAAAAATACTTTGAACTTATAAGGAAATTCTTGTGTTATACAGGATGAGTTTGGAAAACTGGAAATTTTGAATAAAATGTCGCTAAATATTTGTTTTGCAAATTTTGTTGTTAAAAATAAAATATTTAATATATCATCATCTGTTTCTAATTTATTTTCAGTTTATTTTGAAAACAATGTCAAGTGTGTGGTGTCCCCATCTTATGCCTTTCACAAATTGAACGCGAAGAATTTGCATGACACTCTGTAATACCTAAGCAAATCTCGTCAATTTCCATTTCAATTGTTTATTTCAATTCTACATTTGAAGACTTGAAATAAAAACCGGGCTAAGTGCCAAAAATTCCAGTATTGCTTTTATATCTGAAAACAAGGCTAAATGCCATTGTCGACAACCTACAAAGTGCGCTAAACTCTAGCTTCATTAGGGATATTTTAAATAATATTCTAAAAGAAAAATATCATATAAAGTCCTGTGGAGTATGTCATTAAAAATGTCAATTTTCTTAAAATATTGATTTTGGTAGCACGGTTTTTATTTCAACTCTTCATTTGTTGCTGGTCGAATGATGTACACTTTACTATTGAAATGATCCGAAAAAAAAAATCAAAGAATGGCATCACACCTAAGTAAACTTACGTAGTCACCAAAGCGATGTCGAACGGTGGCCACTAATTGTCGTTGCAGTATGGGACGTGACACCACGTTGTTAAAAGCATGTAGTATTTATCTCACAGAAGTTTTCAAGTTGTTGTACTACAATAGATACAAGCATTGACACATAGTAAGCTGAAGTGAGAATCGTTGTATTGTCTCCCTCATCTTCAAAGGAATACCGTCCTATTATACCTTGTAACGATGGGGCATACCAAACAGTAACCTTGGTACTATGCATCAGTCATTCGTATAATTGAAGGAGTTCTGTAAGGACTAATATCGACAATTCTCTTCGATAATGTATCCATTTACACAGAAATGTGCTTCGCCGAACATTCGCAGATTGTCTATGAAGTCAGGGTTATCGTTGTGATAGCAAACATCAACAGTACTGACACATTACCCGTTAAATTTGAAGTATAAATAAAAAAAATTACAGGGATATTCAAATTTTAAATGGGCCACACTGTATAAGCGAGATTAACACCCGAAGTCAATGAATAACGCTAAAAATGGCTCTAAATTATTTCAAAAAGGAAAAAAATGTTTCTTTCATTTCATTTCTGTTCTGCACCGTTTCATTTCATCAGCAGCCTTTTGAGTGGGAAGCTAGCGAGACTACTTCAAAACTTGTATTAATACTTACCGGCAGCAATAATATGAAAAACGCACGGTACACGCTGCGTTCCGATTTTATTCTCAGCATAACACAGTAAAGTTCCATAATCCAATTCCGTCATTGGCGTATAAGATACTACACTGGTGGATGTGCCACTTTTGGCTATATGAGTTTGGGAAACGTCCACTGACTCGGCTGAATTATTAAATGTCCATTTGAACTGTACCTATAAAGAAACATGATATATTATAATACATATTATGTATATGTATGTATTATTTAAAAAGCTTGAGCGAATTTACTTCTAAAGGATTTCTAATTGTGGCAATATTATTTTCTATTGAGCAATAAATTAAAGATAGTTGGTTTAATTAAATTTTTATTAAAGAATTTATTATGTTCTATCAATAGTCAAAAACAGTTGAAGGGCCATTTTAAATACACAAAAATTTTACATGGTTTATATATCGTAGACACTTTATGAAATCCATTTTTTCATAAAAAGTTTAGGCAGATGATTAAACTTTTCCATACCTTACCCATAATAGTTATTTAACTAAGGAAATATAAGGTACGGCTTAGTTTTGTAAATAAAATAGGTAAAGGAAATTAGTCACAAAGTCTAGCATATAAATGCCTTTTGCTTTTTATAAAAAGATGGATTTCATTAAGTGAGTATAACATACAATTTTATAAAAAAATACCATATTGAATTGTATCGATTGCACCAGAATATCGGGTTTAATTTAAACATAATTTTAATTAATAAATGTATTGCAATTCTATTATTTAAAAATCCATTTCAACTCAATGTTAAGCAGTGTTATATGTAAATTCAAAAGAGATCTCGGTGTAATTCAATTTAAACTTTTTCCCATAAATATGGGTTGAATTGTGAATTACTGACAAATATAACTTCTTGGTTTTAATAAATAAAACGACTTTCTGAGATTGTTTACTTTCAAGGTTTTAATTTAGTTACCTCTGGAGGATTTGCGTCCACTTGGCAAACAATTTCGGCCCTCTCCTGCTTGGCTACACCATAAATCCTG
>JABRWK010000019.1:712434-728056 GCA_013372445.1 Hypothenemus hampei | reverse complement strand
AGCTTCATTAGGGATATTTTAAATAATATTCTAAAAGAAAAATATCATATAAAGTCCTGTGGAGTATGTCATTAAAAATGTCAATTTTCTTAAAATATTGATTTTGGTAGCACGGTTTTTATTTCAACTCTTCATTTGTTGCTGGTCGAATGATGTACACTTTACTATTGAAATGATCCGAAAAAAAAAATCAAAGAATGGCATCACACCTAAGTAAACTTACGTAGTCACCAAAGCGATGTCGAACGGTGGCCACTAATTGTCGTTGCAGTATGGGACGTGACACCACGTTGTTAAAAGCATGTAGTATTTATCTCACAGAAGTTTTCAAGTTGTTGTACTACAATAGATACAAGCATTGACACATAGTAAGCTGAAGTGAGAATCGTTGTATTGTCTCCCTCATCTTCAAAGGAATACCGTCCTATTATACCTTGTAACGATGGGGCATACCAAACAGTAACCTTGGTACTATGCATCAGTCATTCGTATAATTGAAGGAGTTCTGTAAGGACTAATATCGACAATTCTCTTCGATAATGTATCCATTTACACAGAAATGTGCTTCGCCGAACATTCGCAGATTGTCTATGAAGTCAGGGTTATCGTTGTGATAGCAAACATCAACAGTACTGACACATTACCCGTTAAATTTGAAGTATAAATAAAAAAAATTACAGGGATATTCAAATTTTAAATGGGCCACACTGTATAAGCGAGATTAACACCCGAAGTCAATGAATAACGCTAAAAATGGCTCTAAATTATTTCAAAAAGGAAAAAAATGTTTCTTTCATTTCATTTCTGTTCTGCACCGTTTCATTTCATCAGCAGCCTTTTGAGTGGGAAGCTAGCGAGACTACTTCAAAACTTGTATTAATACTTACCGGCAGCAATAATATGAAAAACGCACGGTACACGCTGCGTTCCGATTTTATTCTCAGCATAACACAGTAAAGTTCCATAATCCAATTCCGTCATTGGCGTATAAGATACTACACTGGTGGATGTGCCACTTTTGGCTATATGAGTTTGGGAAACGTCCACTGACTCGGCTGAATTATTAAATGTCCATTTGAACTGTACCTATAAAGAAACATGATATATTATAATACATATTATGTATATGTATGTATTATTTAAAAAGCTTGAGCGAATTTACTTCTAAAGGATTTCTAATTGTGGCAATATTATTTTCTATTGAGCAATAAATTAAAGATAGTTGGTTTAATTAAATTTTTATTAAAGAATTTATTATGTTCTATCAATAGTCAAAAACAGTTGAAGGGCCATTTTAAATACACAAAAATTTTACATGGTTTATATATCGTAGACACTTTATGAAATCCATTTTTTCATAAAAAGTTTAGGCAGATGATTAAACTTTTCCATACCTTACCCATAATAGTTATTTAACTAAGGAAATATAAGGTACGGCTTAGTTTTGTAAATAAAATAGGTAAAGGAAATTAGTCACAAAGTCTAGCATATAAATGCCTTTTGCTTTTTATAAAAAGATGGATTTCATTAAGTGAGTATAACATACAATTTTATAAAAAAATACCATATTGAATTGTATCGATTGCACCAGAATATCGGGTTTAATTTAAACATAATTTTAATTAATAAATGTATTGCAATTCTATTATTTAAAAATCCATTTCAACTCAATGTTAAGCAGTGTTATATGTAAATTCAAAAGAGATCTCGGTGTAATTCAATTTAAACTTTTTCCCATAAATATGGGTTGAATTGTGAATTACTGACAAATATAACTTCTTGGTTTTAATAAATAAAACGACTTTCTGAGATTGTTTACTTTCAAGGTTTTAATTTAGTTACCTCTGGAGGATTTGCGTCCACTTGGCAAACAATTTCGGCCCTCTCCTGCTTGGCTACACCATAAATCCTGGTCTGATCCGGCTTACAGGTAGGGGCGTCTGAAAATAAGTTAGGTTTAACAAAAAGTAGAAATACCTATGTCCGGATTAAAATCATAACGAAACTATGATTTAATTCACGCAAGCTTGAATTGAAAAATAGCTACAGGTGTTGTTCGTTAAAGCAAGAAACTTTCCACTGGGTAAAATTGAAATTTAAACTTTTTTCTCTGAGATAAATACGATATAAAAGGAAATGAGAGTATAAAGAAAAAGTTTTTTTCAGAGATATTTTAAGAGACACCTCAAAAGAAATGTCTTTTTCTTATTTCGAATTTTTCTTGGTTGGCGTTCTTAATGAATAAATTCTCGTCGGCAAGCGTGTATAAGGTTTATTTAAAAATTAACTTTTAATTTTTATAATTTCAAAAGGGAACTTACAAAGTACGTTTAAATAAAATGGGTCGCTTTCTCCCTCTCCTTCTAAATTGTAACCAACACAAGTATAGTTGCCGGCCGTTGCCCTGGAGACTCCTTGTAGTACTAAACTATGATTGCTAATTATAATGCCAGCATTTACGTTCACTGGGAGATATTTGCCCTGAAATAACAAAGGAAATCATCATTAAATCATTAGAAAAATGTTCCGAGTTTTACACCACCAAAAGGTACAAGTATTTCAACGACTGTTTGTAAAATCATATCGTATATAAAATGTCTTTGCCATATGTACAATACGATTTCGCCTTAAGCCGTATTTATGCACACAGTACGATAAGGTAAGGTTTGGCTGGTAATGGTTTATGGTTAGTACGTTAATAATTAACCATAAACCATTACCAGCCAAACCTTACCTTATCGTACCGTGTGCATAAATATGGCTTAAGGAGAAATTGCATTGTACATACGGTCTAGGCATTTTATGTGTCACTTGGTTTTACAAATCAATGACATCTATATATATATAACAGGAAATTTTAAAAATACTTATTTAGGCCATAAAAAAGTCATTTTCGAATATGACAATTTCGTAATATTGCCTGGGGATGGTTAACCACAATCAGAAGGAGGTAATTAAATAATAGCCAAAACACTGAATTTCAATTGGCTCTAGTGGAATTAAATAATGGTTATCGTTCTTAATCGCATCATTTTAACGGTCTATTGGAAAAAATAAGATAAAACTATTGTTAGAAGGCACAACTGCGTCTTTAAGTATCACACACAATTTTGGACACAGCACATTTCCTTATTTATTTATCCAATAAATCTCTGAATGATAGACGGTTGTCCTATTAATCACAACTACCTACAGAATAATTAGGGATAAATTAAAAACTCTTCGCATTTTCTTTTTGAAAATTAAAATTTATATTTAATAAATGATACTCAAGACTATAACTATCTACCTATAATTTCTTAATTTCTTGAAATAAAAGATTCGTTCAAAATAAACGGCGATGAAAAAAATCAAACTTGATGTCCAGAGGGTGTCAATTCAATTAAAGATTTTTTTATGGAGTGCGTATCACAACAGGTGTTCTTCGCCTAGACTTTCCCTGAACTCAAATAGTCGGGAGTATATCGGTGTTTTAGAGGAGCATTTAATGCCGTATTTACATGAAAATCACGGCAATCATTACCTATACCAACAAGACAATGCCCGGATACATATCAGTAGGGAGTCAATGGCGTGGTTTAAAGAATAACAGGTGCAATTGTTGAACTGACCGGCGTGTTCTCTGGACACGAAAATCTATGGGGCACTTTAGTGAGTCGTATTTATGCCGATAATTAGTAATACGAGACCTTTGTTGATTTGATAGAAGCCATTGAACACACCTTGGAGCAATTTGGAGCAATTTGGAGCCAGAAATATTGTCAAAACTTCTAAACAAGAATATTTGAATTGATTCGCAAAGATGGTGGTCAAACTCACTGTTAAGGAGCCATTAATTACTTTGCGTAATTATCACGTAATTACCACACGTGAAACTAATTACTAACTTCACATAACAGTGTTATCAAAAAATTTTAATTTCGATATGAAATTATGAAGTACTAAATAAGTGTAATGGAATGTAGCTAAAACGTTTATATTTGGTTTTAAAAATTTAAAAAAAATGTAGGTTCCAGAAATTTAAAAATTATCTGTAACTGATACTATAATTACGCTCTTGAATGTAGATTTTATTTCTTTTCTATAGGTCCTTTGTTTAAATGAAAATGTTCCCTGTATTGTTCGTTAGTGAATTGGGAATGCTGATTATAAATGGGAATACGTATGCATATTGTCTAGAGTAAATCCAAAACCGGATTATCAGTTCTTGTAAAATATACCTACTAACGCCTACGGACAAGGTTAGCAGGCGAATAATCCTACTTCGAAATACTTACCACCAACTAAGCTAATATTTAGTCCGTTTATATTTGAATAATGTTCGGTCTTACAATATATATTTTTAGAATATCTAAATTATGCAGTATGAATAACATATTTCAATTAAGTGATTTCTATTGTTCAGCTAATATAACCGTAAAGAAACTAGTTTAATCATTAAAGCTTTCCAAGAAAATGTATTCAAATATATGGATTTTTCTTCTTGTATTGTATAATATATTAACTTGTCACTAGGGACAATTTATAAAGCACATAAATATTTTAAATTACATGTTTACTACAAGATAATACCGAACCGGCGACATGAATTCGACGATTTATCGTTTCTTCTCTGTTCAATGTTTTATCTAAAATACGCCAAATACAATTGCGATTAATGCAGTTTTAAAAATATAATAAAAAAATGAAACAATCTTATCGATATCCATTACGAATTGGAAATTTATGCTCATATTTGATAACGATTTACGTCGATGCACGATCATTTTGAATTATTGTTTTACTGTAATTAAAATGTACAGTGGCAGATGCGATAGAGGAAACTTGTCATGAAAATTAACAATCGAAAATTTGATGTTAACTTCCAGCTACATAATATGTATCTGAAATTACTATGATAGAGTCAAAGTGTGCATTGTACATTCCGTGGCTTATCAAATAAAGGACAAATACATTCGATATCGATCCACATTCAACATCCTCAGCTACATAATGATGAAGGTAATAAATATTACTCATCGATTAACGATTTTTTCAGCCGTAAGAGCCTACAATCTTTTATTAATATTTTTCGTTGTCAATAATTTGTTGAGAGTGAATTTTTTTAAGGATTTTTAAAGTTTAAAAACTGTTCGCTGAACGTTTACCAGTGAATTCTCGTTTGCAATAGCCGAATCATCAATTGAATTTAAAATTTTGAATTATATTCATAAATTCAACATTTCGATAAAATCTTTTGTATAGATAAAAATAAATATTTTTCTATGTCTAATCAGTACTTTTACTCCTCGGAAAAACATTTGAGTAAAATCAAAGACAAACGAGCTTGCGAACACCTAAATTTTGTTTAAAATCTTAACATTTGGCTAAACAAAAGTCTGAGCATGATCAATAGAGACACATGCAGTTCTGACTTCTCAGTCTCACTTAATTTGTAAAAGGACAATTTCAACATTTCAATCGATAAGTAAGAATGACCTATTTACATCGTTTGTATTTGACCTAATTTTGGTCATTTTTAAATTCGGCACACCATCCAAGAACAACAGTTTCCCAGACTGCTGTTAGTTATCTTTACACGCAGATCTTATGATAAAGTACTCATGAAATCATAAAAAAATTATTATACTGAAAGGCACCTTCATCTTTCTATAGATAATAAGTATCATGACAGACTCTAAATTAACCTTTTAAGGTAGGTATTATGACAATTAGTATGTGATGGTATTGCAATTTTGATAAATGAATCGTGTTGTCTTCTTGTCTACAGTTTTATGAAATAAACTGTAATTCTGCAGCATATTACACTTACATTGTTTTTTTTGTTTATCATCATCGTCACCATTATTTGAAGAGGGAACGGATGAAGATCTTACATTTCATTATTAGCTATTTTCATTTCTATCATGGAAGAAGCCTGTATGACCAAGCTCTATTATGTATCAATTATCAAACCACAGGAACCATTAATTTTTCAGATACAAGCAGTTGAAGATCTTATGTATACATATAGTCACAATTAAAATCTGACTTAAATGAATGAAAAAGCTTTACAGGGTTACACTTTTTATAATCAGAGATCAGAATAGGTGTTTTCGAGAGTTTTTAATGTGCTGAACACGAATCTGATGTCAAAATTATCCTAGCACGTCAGGATTTTTAGATATGATAACCTAAATGTGTGAAACGGTCATTTATGGTCATATTTGCATTTATGTAACTCAGACGGCAAATTTTTTTGCCGTCTAATATGGGGTATTAGACTAATATCCCATATGGCATCGTTTAGTACTAGTCGTTACCTTCCAATTCCACTGCGAAAAACATTTTGAAATTATTTTTCTTCTCAGAGACATAGCACATTAAACTTAACTGGTATTCCTAAAATCAATTTTTTATGCCAAAACTGTTAAGAGTGAATAATCACAAATTGTAACATGAAATATAGGTATCTATACATATACATATGTATAGGAGTTTTATTATTTTTTTATTAGTAATCTATTACGGATCCATATTGGAATATCAATATTAATCATTTGAAGCCGTCATATTGAATTTGTCGAGTTTGATGCCAGATTCATATTCAGCGACCCGAAAAACTCCTATAGGTATTTCATGTAAAATATGTGATTATGTAACTCAGACAGTCTACTTACTCTTACCAGTTTCGGCACAAAACGTTGATTTTAGGTCTATTGGTTATGTTTAATATGATATGTGTCGAAGAAGAAAGATCGTATCGCGATCTTTTAACAGTGGAACTGGAAGATAAAGACTAATACTAAACGATGCCATATAGGGTATTAGGCAAAAAAATTTTTGCCTGTGTTATATAGACGCAAATATCGCTAAAAATGACCTTTTTCGCACATTTAGATTACGATATCTAAAAATCCTGACGTACTAGGAATATTTTGATAACAGATTCATCCTTCGGGAACACTTATTCCGATCTTTGGTTATACAAATATTTTAGTTTTTGTAGATCTATGTAATAATAATAATAATGAAAAATAAATAAATAAAATAAAACATTAATCCAGATGTTTCTGCATTTGTATTAGGTTATCCATGATTTTACATTGTTGGTTGGTTAAGCTTAAAAGCTTTCATACAGGATATGTCTTGTTAGGGAATGGTTGTGGTTTTTCCTAGAAGATTTAAGTGGTTTATTACCTTGTTTTTAGTTTGTAAATAATGGTTCAATTCGATTGTTAATAAAATATGTGGTTTGATCTGCAGTTCCTATAGTGTTTATTGGTTGAATCATCTTTATGATTTGAACAGTATCTGATTTGGGGCTTTTACAGATACTTTTAAGTACATTTTGATGTGTATAAACTCTTAAAATTTGAAGATAAACGTTTCACTAATTCAAAGTATTTGTATGATTTTTTAACGTCTTTCAGTTGATAAATCTGGCAGATTGTTTGTTGTTCATCGATGTTTTGCGCCGAGATTTTGTTGATTTTAAACTCGGTTCAGGCCCACTTGAAAATCTCTTTGTTTACATCGTAATCAATTGCTATGATTACCACTCTTTAAGCTTTTTCATTTTCAACACATTTTCATATTCAATTACGAATGCACTCCTGTATTATGGAGTATTTAGTAATTTTGAAGAAATTTTTATCTCGAAGACATTTGCTAAAATGCCAATCATTTGATTTGTAGTACGATTGCTCGATAGTTTACTGTATCTCACTATTGAGAAGAAAGTTTCAATTTAATAAATCTGTTGAATAAAAAATTAAAATTCAAACGGATAACGAAATTTCCAGTTGATAATATTGTAAAACAGCATCTATAAATCCTTACCAAGTTCATTTCGGCAATACATCTTGCAAATCTCCAAAACTATAAAAATTTCATCGTTTATCAGAAACGGTAAATTTGATTTATAAGCAAACAAAGTCGATGCCACAATACTCGTATATTATCGCGTTTGCTCGCATAGGTTTTTCCATTGCAACAAAATTCGTTTTCCAGTTACCGTGATGTTCCCATCAACGATTTCGTAATTTTCTTAATGCACCGAGCACGCCTAAATCTTAAAAGCCAAATAATATATAAAGAAATTGAAAAAAATCACATTGGCATCTGGCATTTTGTCAGTGATTATATACATATATAAATCATTCATCCCTATCGACTTACTTTGTCGTAAAACTGTATGTGGAAGAAACTTACATTGTGTCGCCATTCCACCTTGTATGTATTTGGATGGGCAACAATATTACAGTCGAAATAAACATCGGTCCCTTCCCGAACGGCGTTACGATCCAGGGATATCCCAAGATTAATCGTGGCTTCGGGCCTATCTGTAATACAAAATCCACAATAAGATTTTCTAATCTAACTTTGTTGATTCTAACTCGTCATGAAAAAGATACCTTTTGAATTAATACTTACAATGAATTGTTAGTGAAAATCCATCTTCCAAAGTTTCAGAAGAAAGAACTTTATTTTCAGCGCGGCAAGATAAATATTTGCCATCGTCTTCTTTCTTCGGTATAAAACTCAACGTTGATGTTGTTTTATTACCGTCATTTGACGTCTGAAATAAATATTAAATTGTAAAATGGAAATATATAAATAAAAATTATCTTTTACTATAAAGGTGAAGGTTTCATTNCCACAAAATCGAATAACTCCAAGGTTCGTTAAAAAATAAAGTTGCATCAATATATCGGTAGTAAAATTTTAGTTAGAAAATCATTCTATTCAACATACCTAAAACAACAATGAAGACTTTATGTTCATGACAATGCGAAATGTGAAATTCGCACTTTCTAACATTTCAATTTTAACTTTGGCGCAGAATTTCAAAGGAGAGGATCATAACAAGCAATGCAGGAACTATATTTCGTTTCTGGTGATAGAAGTAGTCGAAATCCTTTATTGGATGGCGTGAAAATTGCACTGCAAGAAAATCGAATGGGATCTTCCCTCAGATAACTGTTTAATAAAAGATATTAAATAACCATTTTGAGGAATAATGAGTACTTATGTTTCGGCTAAAGAATGTTTATTTTTCATGCTTCCATTTCATTTTTTTTTGTTTTTATTTCAGCGCATTATTTTTTTGAAGAATGTCCCAATATAAGATCGGTTCAGCAACTGTCAGATGGTCTAATTACAGCTCTTTTCAGAAAATTCGAATAAGAGTAAAAAGCTTTAAGCGAGATTTGCCAAGAAGAAAATTTAGATTCGAACTCAAATGTTGCTTTGCCGTATTCAATGCAATAATGTTAATTAGTATGGAATTATTTCACGTTATTTTGGCCTGACATCGAAACTGTCAGGAGTCGCTGCAAGAATATCGATTCATTTAGGTACATACACAAACCAGAAGGAGAATTTCTTTGGAAGTATATAAAACGAAATTAACTCGAACTATAAATCTTAGCAGCCTAGCAAATCCCGTCACCGGTATGTAATAAATCATGCAAACACTTTCTGCTCACAGCTTTCACCAATATGGACAATAGGGTCTACGACGAAATTTTTAATTTACAAACGATAGATTACATTTTGTTTTTGTTTTCTGTGACCACTATTAACTAATGAAATTGAAATAATGAATTTGAAATTTACAATGATATTTCGAATTTCTATAAATTAGAACAAAAAGAGCAAACAACGATATTCTTCTATTGTAGATCTTTCAGGAAACTTAACCTCGATATAGTCTTGCCTATATACCATACTACAACTTTTTATGAAATTGAAAAGTTTTTTTTGTTGGTTTCAGAAAAATCAGTTTAACATAGATTGTAAGGTAAGTTATATGTTCTATCATATTAAAATCTGATCCTTGATGCAAATCCATCATTCTGTCCACAGAAGATGGACATGCAAATAATGTTTAGTGATGGTACTAAAAAGTATGTCCACATAAAAATCCAATTTACTAGTCTAAACGAAGAAGTTTGACATAAGTCGTTTTTGCGTATTTGCCAATGTTTTATAGGTATTTTGACATAACAAAAACACTATCCTTTTTTAATTAATATTTCACACCCACGTGCAATTTTTTTAATTTGTTTTGTTTTTTTTGTATTTTTGTGGAAACTTTGTTCAAAACACGTTTAGAAGTTATATAATTTTGACAAATATCTTTCTCTACCAGACCTTATATAAATAGTGTCCCATAATTTTGATTTTTTTATTTTATCCACATACATTCAAGCAATATGAACACACCAGATACAATATAGAACTAGAAACGCGGTTTTTCCATTTCATATTACATTCTAACTTTCAGGATAAGCGAGAAATCCCCTAAATATGACGAAATTAAGACACTCTGCATTTATATTTAGATCTTACTCAAATCTTTCAAATAATGGACTTCCTTTCAAAGATGACGTACAAATTGAAATTAGTTATTAGTAGCATACATGGGCGTAGCTAGGATCAAGTTTAGAGGAGAGAGAAAGGAAAATTAAAACTTTATTTTTACAAATAATTACTTGTTTATTAAAATAAACAAAGGGAACAACGAAATATATATAGGTATATTAAAACAAGTCGCCTAGAATCTTTAGCAAATCTATTTAAAAAGTCTTCTTTTAATTTTTGTTTTTTTTTAGTTTTTGTTGCAAATAAGTTCATTATTTCCAAACTTTTAGGGGTGTGTAAATGCCCCCCTCCTCCCTTACCACCTTGGCTTCGCCCATGGTAACCTATAAACGCTCAAAAAAATCATTTTTTTGATAAATAAACGTCGTCGTTCAATTGTGCTTGAAATAATTGGGATATTGAAAACACGTACAACGAAGGGAGGTTTTTAAAGAAGTCAAATTTTTCAAAACCATATGGAATTGAATTAAGTCGGAACATAAATCTTGCATGCTTAAAGGACCCGTCAGCGATAAGCAATAAATCATGCAAACGCCTCCTGCTTATAATTTTCATAAACCCGAATGAACAATGCGACGCCCGAAATGGATATTTGTTTCAAATTGTTGCATATTCTTATAAAAATTTACCATTTTTCATAAAAACAAATTGACAAACTAAATCTGAATCTATAATCTAAATCACTAAACGGTATGTAATGTAATGCATTATGTACGTTGAGTAATGAATTGTTATTGTGATGGATTGGTAGGTAAGTACATATGTATATTGAGCAAGTTACGAAGGTAAAACGGAGAAAAACGCTTGGGAAATGTGTACGAAAAAATGCAGTACATGTCACGAACATGATTTTTTATAAATACAAAGTATGATTAACGATAAGAATGAATAATAAATATGTGTAAATAGTACTATTTTTGTAGTAAATTGAACAGATCAAGGATTGGATACTATAATGTTGTAACACGATGAGGGTAGTAAATTGTGCAAGACGTGAATTGGTGTGAATGTAATATTATACAGTAAATATTCCCATTATTGTAGTAATTTTGGAAATTAATTGTAATCCGATACACAAATTACTACATTCATTCGTAAGTAAATATTTAATGGAACCGTTTCTAATCAGCTTACAAGAATATATTGTTTTTATTTAAATAGGGCAAAATTGTAAGAACCGGTAATCAGTCAACGGATTCAATTTGGCGTTTTCGATTCGTATTTATTATTGATTATTTGAAAGTTTGACAATACTTTGGTATAGGTAGCCGACACTAATCACAACAGTCTAACCCTTTTATGATAAGGTAATCGCGGCCACATAATGTACCTATATACGAACTTGTGGTGTGTTTACTTGAAGCCAGCAGCCATCTTAATTAGGCCATTTAATAACAGATCATTAGGTAACTTATCCGCTAACTAATTAGGACCCGAGTAAAAATGTCTGTTTAGTAACCGTTTCTGTAATTTTTAGTATCTTTTACCACTATATTAACATATTATGACAATAATAAAGATACTTTCTTAGAATATGTGGTCTTTACTAGAAATTTTACGCAATATTTCATACAATTTGCAGTTGACGTCCAATGTGCTATAAATTATTAACGTAGTATTTAGAATTTTTCTAAAATTTATGGTTTCTTTACATGTATTTCAAAATTCTTTAAGAGTTCCTTTATTTACAACTTTAACTTCTTACATTTTTACATTTCTGATTATTTTTTATGAACCAGTGAAGATTTCTATCTGAGAAATTATTACCGTTTTGGGGTTGACTCAAACGAATACTTGTATCCGAATTTCTCATTTCCCTTTAAAAAATATTGAGGTTCTGATAAGACCAGACGAAGATAAGTTTCGTTCGGCCCTAAACGGCTGAATTTAATTTTTTTCTCTCCTTGGATACGGATCCCGTGTAAATGACTTTTATATATTAAGGTAGCTATAAACACCAGACGATAATCGCTTAACCTAATTTGTGACATTTGTGACACCGAAATATGACTATCAAACTCCACATTGAACAACCATATTGAAAGAATGATATCCTCAAGGTTCATTAACTTACAGCGACATTTCCTTTTTAAAATAATATCAATTGCACAGAAATTTGATTTTAGAATTCCGAAAATTGTTTGCAAAACCTTTAATAAACAGATATTACTCATCCACTCAGACTGGAAAAGAAAAATTGTCGGAAAAAACGAAAATAATTGAAGTCGATGGGCCAGTTTTTCTTGTGGCACATGCCGGTTCTGGATATTGTAGGGCAGCTGCTATCTCAAACAAAGGAAAAATTCTGACTTTGGCCGAATTAGTTTGTAAAGTAAACTATAATGGAATTTTCATTGAAATGTCTTCGGATAATGTTTGGACGAATTTAGTTAACTGCATACAAGTAGGTAGGTTACCAATAAGAAAAATACATTGTCATTGTCCATTACAGCGAGTGACTAAAAAAGTAAAAATAGATAATACAAAAGCAATAGCATTTATTGCAACACCTGGATTAGTGTGTCTTGATAAAACCGGAGCTCCATTAACTGCTAGTGTTACCAGTAAATATAAATATTTAATTAACATATTTCCTATTAAATTTAATATTTGCAACAAGGAGATCCAAATTTAAACATAATTTTGCCGTACGACATGCGATCTACATTGGAAACTAAGAAAATCAACAAAACACACCACCAATTACTGCAATATTATGGCGATACAGCTCAATCTTTTTTAAAAGAATCCAAATTAATGTGGCTAAAAAGTAATTTGAAAGAAGAGTGTTGGAATAAGGCCGGACATTTCTTTGACTTAACTGACTTTCTAACATGGAAAGCTACTGGTTCTCTAGTTAGGTCAGTTCTGTTATATGTATAGTAAAATTGAGGAAAAGCATTATTATTACTGAAATTACAGGTCTTCGGCTACTTTAACAACGCAATGGACTTACGAAATGTCAGTGACTGGAACAGAGGGATGGAATGGTAATTTTCTAAATGAACTTGGCATAGGTGAACTAACTGAAGACAACTTTCACAAGATTGGTAAATAAACTAAAATAAAATTCATAAGTTAAACCGATATTATTTTTTAGGGTCTGTTACACAACGACCCGGAACAGCAGTCGGTGAAGGTCTTCTTACAAATATGGCAACAGAGATGGGTTTACAGGCCAAGTTACCTGTGGCAATGGGATTACCTGATGCCTTATCTGGCTGTTTGGGCGTAGTGGGGTGTGAAGCTAAAGATGTCGATTGCGATTTAAGGAAACGTTTATGTAAGTTAGAGGGTATACGGATATACTACAGATAATTATCACCGAAATAAAGATATATAGGGCGTTCATTTCAGGACTTCTCATTCTCACTTTCTCAAAAATATATAAAATCCTGGAAACGTGTAAAACATATTATTGAGTAGAACAACTTTTTATATAAAAATTAGTTTACTTTTTTTGTCTATTATTCCCAAATTTATTGCCTTAAGAATACAATAAGATTAAGATATTCATTTTCAAGCCCTTGGAAACCCACCATTTTCAAGTTATATTTTTTTAATTCAGTCGATTTGCATACGAGATATTCGAAGACTTGAAAAAATTCAAAATCAAGTCCTTTGTTTGCAAGACAATCCTATAACAGTTATTCCAAATTTCACGCACATTTTCAAAAAAATTTTTTGGAATTGCAGGCCACTTGTATAAATTTTTCTAGAAACTTTTTAAATTTTGAAATTAACAGATATAAACCGCGGATTTTAAATAATTCTGTAAAAATCGGGCGATTTCCTTGGCCACTCTATATAGCTCTATATAGGCTCAATTTTGAATTCGCCTATCAATCTGTTAGAAGCGTCATTTATATTGCCTTTATGTTCTGACTTCGACTAATTTAGGAGTGTTAGAATACGTATTAGGTATAATGGCAAAATATGTATAACGATTGGCAAAAATCCAGTATCATTGGTAGGAAAGGGTTTAGGATATTAAAAATTCTTCAGAATGACTATTGATACCACTTTTGATACTTAAACATAAAGATAGCAGTTAAGTGTCAGTTGTACATAGTCTGTTTAGGGTCAGTTGAGCATAGCTGATCAAAATCATCAACTAAATTTTAATACAAAACAAAACTAAAATTCAGTTAAGTCAAAACTAATGAAATTTTACATTATTATGACAACGTCAAGTTATACTATTGTCAGTCATATTCAACTTAACTCTTATTATTGTCATTCCTATTATCGTATTTTTATTAGAATACAAAAATATTTATAATATTATAAATTTACTATATTATAGTGAAGGAAGAATTCCAAATGAAAGAAATAATAAATAATAAACATCAGTTTAAAATAAATTATTAGACGGATAAACTAGATGACAGAGTAATAGTGCCATTTGAATTACCAGAGATTTTAAGAGCTGAGAATTATTTACATTTCTTACAAACAGATCTGCTGATTTTATTAGAAGTACCCTTAAAATTAAGGAATTGAATGTGGCTACAACAAGCCTGTATTAGAGTAGGGGCTGCTCAATTCAATGTTAAGAAAACTAATATTTTAGTAACTAAATATTTAGTTATAAATAATTTAAATAAACTACATTAAGATGTGTTGTACGATAATAAAACAAAAATCGCTTTTATTTAAAAAAAAAAAATTAAAGTTATCGTAAGTGTAAATACGTGAACTAATTCAGATGCATTTTTCTGGGAAACCGTCCCTTCTAGCGACTTCAATAAGGTATACCTTTTTTAAGCAGAAAAGATGGGGGAATCGATTTTTCTGGTCAAAAGTAACATACAGCGTGGCACAAAAAAGTTGCATTGGTTTCAGTGGGTCTTAATGGTCGCTGATGGCGCCCTCTAGAAGATAGGCCGAAATGGACGATAAATTCCGATTCCCTATCAAAAGAAACCCCTATACACCAAATTTCGTGAACTTAGCTGGTAGTAGTCGAAAGTTATTAAAGAAAATGTAATTTATTTTTTCAACTTTAACACCCTGTATCTCAGTTATTATCAACTTTTGGACTAAGGCAAGTTTGGTTAAATCGAATTATCTCGACCTCCTCTATTACCAGTTACAAGGTTATCCATTCATTCTGGGACACCCTGTATATTAGGGTGGTCCTTAAAAATATAATTTTTATTCCACCCTCTAAAACTCTTCTAAATAATAAAAAAAAATCCTGTAAATTTTCAGCCCTTAATATTAACTTTAACCCGACCCCCAAGACGATGGA
>JABRWK010000019.1:676879-706200 GCA_013372445.1 Hypothenemus hampei | reverse complement strand
ATTATGATATTCATTTTAAAAAATTTCCACCACACAAAAAGTTTCCAAAACAGGGCTTTTCTTAAGGCCCCAAAGAACACTCTAAAAATCAACTTTTCAAAAATTGCTAGAACACGTAAACTCAGTCTTGACTTGAATTTTCAATATACAAAACTTGCATTAAATCAGTCGAAAATTACGGATAACAGAATTTTTTTTTTACTGTCCGAACATTTTTGTGTTAGGGCTCGTATATGTTACTGCAAAAACCCGATTTTCCTAGAAAAAATTAGTCTTAATCAACGCCCTTAGTCAAAACTAGTTTCGACTAGGAAATTCTAATATTGACCAAGTTCGATGGTTAAAACTGGTTTTTCCTAGTCAAAACTAGTATTGATCAAGGGCGTTGATTAAGACTGGTTTTTCCGAGGAAGATTAGGTTTTAACTGAAATCGGATTTTTACAGTAACATATATACATATAACAATACTTTTATTATGTGCGAAAGGGTTAAACGTTGTTTGTCATCAATTGTCTGCATCTAAAGAATTTTTTTCCTATTGTTAAAGGCATGGCATGGGTAATATTAATATGTGAGTTATAAATGCAGAGATGGAAAATGCAAATATATTTGACACTTTTTTTTTATATTATAATAAAGGCTTTTGGGGATAAAAGGTTTATTTCTTTTTTGATGACTGTGCAGTATTTTTCTTTTACCAGAAAACTTCAAAATAATATTATTTTGGTTTTTAAAAGATATACAGGGTGTTCCTAAATTTTGATAACAAATTGATATGAGTGATAACGAAAAATAAGTATAGTTCACTTAATAAACGATTGTCCTTGTCATTTTTAAAGGCTCGTTTTCACGGTGATAGTAATAGTTGCTCTCATGATAGCAACTATCGTGATAATTATCATCGTGTAGACAATGTGACAGTGACTCTTTTTCTCTACCAAAACCTACTATCATGATAAAAACTGTCACTATCACTGTGAAAACGAGCCGTAAGATATGGGATGTTGAAATTGTATTTTTTGTAATTTTTTTTTTTTTAATATTTTTGGATAAAGAAATTATAATCAGATCAAATTTAATATACAGGGGTTTTTCATAACGTAAAACCCAAATATGGTCTTAGTTTTTTTTATTACTGATAGAAAGCGCTACGGGATTCCATCATATTTGAATTAGACCTAACTTTTTTGCTCCACCTCTATGTAATTTACTGCCTTTTCTACTTAAAAAAGTTATACCTTATTGATGTCGCTAAAAGCAACGGTTTCCCATAAAAAAGCATATAAAGCTCATGATGCATTTTCGGAGGGCTACAATATCTTTTCTGACTTAACTTAGTTTTTATTCGCACAATGTTAACAAGGAAATAATACTTCAAAGATCAAAAGTATTAATTTTAAGTCAAAATAGTCTGCAATTCAAAAATGAAAAAAACAATTTTTTTTAGACCTAACTATTGTTGGGTGAGGTTACTTACAGCTCTCGTTTTACTGTGATAATTTGCATGCATCATCAGCTTTAGATGCGTTATTATAGGAAACCATTGCTTCTAGTGACATCAATAAGATATATCTTTTTAAAGCGGAAAAGGCAGGGAAAAAAAATTTTCGAGTGAAAAGTATAATACGGTGTAGAGCAAAAAGTTAGGAAAAGTTAAAAATGATGGAACCCTGTATGCAGTGACCTCTATTAGTAATCAAATAGCTAAAACAATATTTGGATTTTGCGACATGTCTGACCCATATATATTAAATTTGATCCGTTGATTACTTTTTTGTCCAAAAATATTTAAATAAAATCACATAAAAAATAAAATTTCTACCCTGTATCTTAGAAATGACGAGTCTTAAGACAATCGTTTATTAAGACAATCGTTTATTAAGTAAACTATACTTATTTTTCGATAATCTATTACCCGTACCAATTTGGCATTATAATCTAATCCTGTATGTTTGTCTAGTTTAAAATTTTTCAATTTTTGGTTACAACGTTCTGTTCATTAAGATGATTCATTTATTTGCGGTGTTTAAAGTGCCATTTTGACTTAGTAATTAGTAAATGGTTTCTAATTTATCATTTGATTTTAAGGTTTCGTCTACTAGGTGTATTTTTCTTAATTAATTAATTGATTAACTGATTGATTCAAGCTTTTTAGATGTTAAAATGTTTCTTAATTAAAACTGCCGTTTATGGAATTAGATTTTTCAAACAAATCTATCATTTTCATCTTTAGTTTTGTTGAAAATGAACTTTAATGATACATCTTTAATAAATATCCTCGATTTTTAATTAAGAAAATATTATTAGTTTCTTTTTATCTTAGACTATCAAAAAATTAACGAGTTTGCGTTGAATAGAAATTAATAAATTAATAATAGCTCTGCTAATACCGTTTTAGTTGATTTCTCTACTGGCCCACCTAAATATATATATTTTCTTTTATGTAGAGAATTAAACCCCTAATTTAGGTCACATTTATTGGACATAAGTTATTGCTTTCTACTTTTTCATCACGAAAATTTAACCAAAAGATTTAAGCATCATTAGCCTAATTCATTATTTCGAAAATGAAAAAAAAACCCTTTTCACTATTATTATAACATTAGCACATCATTACTTTGTTTCTAATTTCCTAAAGGGACCTTAAACCAAAATGTTCTTACTAGTTTGTGTTAGATTTTAACAAAATTTTATTTTCCATTAAAATTAAAAAGTTTCATGCGCTTTCAGCTGGTCTAGCATCAGGTCATTTCCGAGATTTCAATCATGCACTTAAAGAAATGTGTGGTACGGGAAAGGTGATTTTACCGGAAAATGATCTGGAATTAATCGAATACCATAAGAAAAAGTATGAAGTATTCTTGAAGATGTATGATCATCAACTGGAGTACAGAAGAATAATGAACAGTGGACGGAAAGGTGTAAACAAAGTTCATACTAAACAATAAATATTAATTACTATGAATAAAATAATTTTACCATTTCTTTTGACTTTTCCAATCGTTGTCCATTTTTCCACCAAGTAATCATTGCTGGAGGTCGAGATCCTGTACTTTCACATTGAAGTTCGTACTGTGTGCCTGCTGAAAGTGACTGATGTTCGGCGAGTAATTTTATATTCAAAGGACCGACTGAAAAGAAAAAATTTGTTTGTATGTTGTACTTAAAATAAATTTTTAGTAAAAGTTTTGGATGTTTTTGCATGAAACTAAATAAAAACGAAACGAAGTTCTATCAAGGAACGTAAATACGATCCCATGCTCTATATAACACATTACCGCAATTTTATAGTACATTTTCTCTTTCTTTTGGAGCACTGTGGAACGCAAAAGAATAAAAGAATAATAAAAGTATGCTTTTCCGTTTATTCATATTTATAGTACTCATTTCAGAAACGATAATCTACTTGGTGAGGTATTTTCCAACGAAACCAATAAAAAGTTAAATTGGTTTTTGCCCAGGGCACCGTTGCATATTAAAGAATATAATGTTTCAAATTACGGTAAATGTAATATAATATCATATAAACATTCTTTTGCATTTTGTTAAATGCTTAAATAGAGTATAATTCATAAGAAATAATAAAGTAAAAAAGTTGAAACTTACAATATCCTATATATTTCAAAAAATCAGATAAGTTTTAACCTTTACTATATCCATGTGACATTTGATCTATTCGGTTTTCAATAAAACTGTATACATACTTTTTTGGATAATTAAGAATTTCACTAAATTGACGTTCCAAATAATATAGAAATTGAATTAAAAGGACTTGGTTGATCTTGCAGTACATACATGGGGTCTGATAGGCTCATGCTCTTAACTTTTTTTTATTGTCAATTCGTGTTCGTGTTCTATACGTCATTTTTCATGGGTTAATTCATTTAATATATATTTTTTGAGTTAGCTTTACCTCTCATATTATTTAGAAATTACACTAGTGATAAATTGTAATTATTATTCCATTGACAAAAGACGGAAAATTGAGGTGTGGTCTATGAGGCTTCACATATGCGTTCATGTAATTTTTATCCACCTGTATACTGTAGGATCAAGGAAAAACAATTTTTTCCAAGTTTTAGTATTATCAGTGCAAATAATAAAAATTGTAGATTGTAAAAATAAATTATTAGAAAATATTCTCAAAATTTTAAAGTTTTTATTAAGATTGACCTCAAAAAGGTGATATTGTATCATGAATTACAATCATCGAAATCTCTCTGAAACATTTATATTTTTTTAATATGCAATTTATTTTTACCTGTTCAATTAAGAAATAAATATAGAATAAACTGATGTGTCTGTTAAATGATTTTTTTTTTATTTTGTAATACTTTGAGATGAACTGTTCGTAGTGTAGGGGTATATGCAGACACTAGATAAACTGGGATGAACCTTACTTTATATCTTTTTAATGGACAGGATAAGACTGAAAAGCACTAACCAACAAAAAAAATAAATATTGAATAAAAATAAGGATAGTTACTAGGCTGCTCATAGAGCATAACATCCTTTGGGTACACTTATTCGGGATTCAGACTTACTGAGCAAACCAACTACCTGTTGTATACATGAAAAAGAGAAGACAGGAACCATATTATGCATCACTGTTTGATTGAACATCTGGATAAAAAAGTTTAGAATCCAGGAAATCTAACGAATTTAAAAATATAAATCATAAGATTATTGAGAAATTGTGCTCTGGGCCTGTTATACTACAATTAAAAGGAGCTGATTTTTAATAGAAACTTCATGAATTTATGTGACAAGGGGTTCACAAAGGTCCCAGTGCTAATTATTATTTGTATTCGCATTTGAATTGAATCCAGTTATATTCAATTCAAATTCGAAATCGTTTATATTCATTACTTTGCACATTTTGTTAAAAAACAGTTTCATTGTATAGCAACGGGTCAGGAAAAATATCAACAACAGAAAATAAAAACTAAGGAGTTTTGGAGATATTATCAAGACGGATATGTACAATTGTGTGAATCAAGTTAGGGCTTGTGAGCAATACTGCACTCTAACATGAATTATTTATGGTATGTATATCCATATAAATAAGAGTAAGAAGGCTAAAAGAAAGTAATTTGTTCAGTAAGTTCATTGTTTTTGAGCGATCATCGCATGTAGGATTTAGTTTTAAAATATACATATATAGTGCTCAACAATTGAAGTGGATATTTAGAAAAAAAATTCTATTATCCGTAATTTTTGACCGATTTTGTTCAAGTTTCGTATAATGAAAATTCAAGTCAAAACTCATTTTACGTGTTCGAGCAATTTTTAAAAAGTTAATTTTTAGAGTACTCTTTGGGGTCTAAAAAACAACCCTGTTTTGGAAACTTCTTGTGTGGTGGAAATTTTTTAAAATGAATTTCATAATTTTGTAGAGCAGATTTTTCTACATATAGTCTGAAAATTTGATCAAAATCGAACCACAAATAAGGGAGTTACAGCCTTCCAAAATCGCCAAAAATTGACAGTGATGACCTGATTCCATCATTTTGCTTAAAAACTGTCAGTTTTTGGCGATTTTGGAAGGCTGTAACTCCCTTATTTGTGGTTCGATTTTGATCAAATTTTCAGACTATATGTAGAAAAATCTGCTCTACAAAATTATGAAATTCATTTTAAAAAATTTCCACCACACAAGAAGTTTCCAAAACAGGGTTGTTTTTTAGACCCCAAAGAGTACTCTAAAAATTAACTTTTTAAAAATTGCTCGAACACGTAAAATGAGTTTTGACTTGAATTTTCATTATACGAAACTTGAACAAAATCGGTCAAAAATTACGGATAATAGAATTTTTTTTCTAAATATCCACTTCAATTGTTGAGCACTATATATAATATGAAATTTGATAAATCCTTAGTACACTTAAATAGCACTAAAGAACATATTGGAGAAAAACAGTTAATACAATACAGTACTAATGAGTCAGATTTAATTTTGAGAAGAGATACGAATGGACTTATGAGTTTTATTTACAATAAGGATATCGCAGGCCATTCTCCATTTTATGAAGAATTATTATATGTCTCAGCTTGAAACAAATGACATACATGGTGTTCTGTAATGATGGGCAAATATTTTCAGAAGGTCTCCTATTTCAGTCATTTTAAGTCTTTTCTTAGAAATTTTTTACTTTGGTCCTTCGTGTTGAAATATTCGAGTCTCAAAATGGCAAGTGTTAGTTTTTATATTTGTATTTGAAAACGATTATATTTAAAAATTTCAATTTTGGCTTAACATTATCAGCTAGTCAAACACTAAGCTTGTGGTCATATATATCTTACGAGTTCATGTTTTTGGAGGGTGAGAATTAGCTACCCCCAGTCTTATTTCGTTCAGAACCTTTTCCTGCAAAAGCCAATTCTAATAAAACATTATTTTTTAAGTAACAAAAGTAATTTAAGAATTTTGTTAGTCCTGTCATTTTTTAAAAATAAAAATAGTTTTCTTTGTCCTATTAAGCATTTTTTCGTCACGGGTTACTAATAAACGCAGTGAGCGACTGTTATGTATGTGTATATAAGTAGTGTTTGTGTCGTCAAAAAAAGCTCTTTAAGCCTGTTACTGACAGTCTTTGATGCAAATTTTGTCAAGTTTTGTGTTTGTTAATTTAGTTGCATCAAACAGAAAATACAAATACAAGCAATTATATCAATGAAGAATATGCGTTTGATTTATGGCGAATGTTGCAAAAATGCTCCAAAGAGGATTTTTTTGACGACACAAATACTACGTACATAACAGTTGCTCACTGTGTTTATCAGTAACCCGTGACGAAAAAATGCTTAATAGGACAAAGAAAACTATTTTTATTTTCCTCCACGCAAAATATTTGGTGTATGAAAAAATGATAAGAATTAAAAAGGTTTTTAAATTACGTGTAGTATTTAAAAAATAATGTTTCGCTGAAAATGGCTCTCGCAAGAAGAAGGTTTGAAATAAATAAAACTAGAGATTGTCAATTTTCATCCTCCAGACACATAAGCTGGAAGAATAGACACCACAAACTAGCGTTCGACTAACTGTGTTTCGTTAAAATTGAAATTTTAAGAGCAACCGATCTTTAGAAAAAAAAATCATTATTTTCCGCCATTTTAAAATTCCAATATTTCGACATACTTGTGTAGTAGAGCTAAATAATCTTTTAAATATCGGACTTAGAACATTTTCACGGAAGAATTAGTTAAAATATATTTTTGTGAAAATGGATTAAAACTAGGTCTGCATTAAAGGGATGAAATGATCTATTTCAATTTTTAACTAACTGGATGGAAATTTTCTGCATACAAATATTCAGTTTCAATTATTGTCTTTGACTAAACCGTGGAAAATTCAACAAAATATATTCATGAAAGTGCACTTTTCATAAAACAAAAATTCACGTCGAGTTGTTTTACTTACAGTTCATGTCGACGTGAAGAGTGGCGGCATAAATATGCGTTGTTTTGTTATTGTTCTTCGCCTGACAGGTAATTTCCGAATGAACATCTTTTCGACTTAAATTAGTTTTCCTTAGGTGACTTCTGGCAATGGTTGTATTGTTGATAATAATTGTAGTAAATGAAACTCCAATGTCGCTAGAATTGACTACGGGTTCGTCGTTGATAAGCCATGTAATTTTTGGAAGAGGTCTTCCTACAAAAATAAACAAGAGTATAATATCTGGACCTTTGAAACAAAACAAAAAACAGATGTTGAGAATATCCCAAAATACAAAACAAATCAAGAGATAATCCAGAAAAATACGTTGAAATAAGTTCGCCGTTGACAATATTGCGCTATTCCTAAACCCCTAACATGATCTATCTGTCCTGTCCGAGAAATGTATGTGCCGAATTTGTACACGTTACCGTAAATGATTTAGATTTCTTTTGAAGCAATAAATTCAGGCATAAAGCGCCAGCCGAAACAGAAAACTTTTCGAGATAGTGCTCCCGACAATATCTCAGATTTATACGTAATAAATTGTTTTCGAAAGCAAAAAACAAAACGACCCAACGACCCAATCTGATGCTTGTCTAGGTTACTTCCTAAAATGGGATTTCCCTTTTTTTTGGATGAATAATCGATGTTTCTCAGGATTTTATCAGCGATACCTTGACTGATACGGATGACAGGACTCTTCATGTAAATTATTTTAGTATACATCAAAATATATTTTTTTAAATTAATAACGGGTATATAGGGATCATTGGTTCGTAAGTTCAGTATATATATATTTTCATATGTTTGTATTACATGTAAATGATATATTTGGTGTTCGTAATTTAAAATAATAATCATAAATAAATAAAGATAAAGTTAAAAGTCATGAAACCAAAAAAACTGAAATAGTAAAAAATGATCGTCGTAAAAAACCAGAAAGGGCGAAATGGAAAACACTTTTCCTTTGGAAATCAATGAAGGAAAATTTAAAAGATCGGCTGATACCGACAAACTTTTTCAGTGAATACTTTTGAACTTTTTGTCGCGACGATAATTTTTACAAAAAAGGATATCTTATACGATACGCTCCGTCGGTTAAAATATACTTTCTCGTTCTTTTAAATACCAGTTTTTATCATTATACAGTTTCAGACGTTAAACATTTTAAGCAAATTTGGAAATGGAGTAGTATTACTTCTCATTTCTGCAATTGAAATTTAATGACTATTACTTGAGTAATAAGGAATGTACTATTAATACTTAAAAGTTTATACAGTTTTAATTTTCACTAGTGTTTTTAAGAAATGCAAAGAATTTAGGTCGCCTCAAAATTGAGAGTACAACGTGAAATTTGTGAAGACACGTTTTTTTAGATTAAATAAAAAGTTTTCATTTTTTCTTAAAAATTTTGCCAACTTATGAGAAACATTAAGGAGAGAAAGTGTAAATGTGGGCAAGTTTTAAAGCAAAACTAAAAAAAGAGCCCATATTCAGTTTCCTTGAGTAGTGAATTTTTCTCCGTCATGCGAACTACACTCGGAAATTAATAGTGAATTGAAAGCATTTTAAAATTCTCGAGTCTTTTTCTACACACTTTACGTTACGTTTTTCCGACCAATTGGTCCGTACTCTTGAAGGTTTCAAAACTAATCGACTGTCAAAACTTTCATTATAATTCCCAACATTTTCCACCCTCATAAATAAAATTCAACAATGGTATTTTTCAGAGTAACTTGCGCCATTAAATCCAACTTGTAGGGCAATGCATCACTTTGAAAAGCCGCATAAAACGACAGCCTTTTCCCTAAAACCAACAGAAAATAAATTGAAATACTTACATAACTAAACAGTTAGAAACATATTGAAAAAG
The DNA here is from genome assembly GCA_013372445.1 of Hypothenemus hampei. NCBI lineage: Eukaryota > Metazoa > Arthropoda > Insecta > Coleoptera > Curculionidae > Hypothenemus > Hypothenemus hampei. Next base: position 696,885 of record JABRWK010000019.1, on the reverse strand, counting down.
TTCTCGCGAGGTGTATATGACCCTAGCCGAACAAAATTTTGCAAAGGCCACTTTATTACGTTGCCTCTCTTAAAAGTTTAATTTTTTGAACATTGAGCTTTACTTGAAATTGGGCCGAACACAAATTTTTCGATCAATATAACGTAGAAGCTGGAACAAGGGTGCTCAAGGAAACATCACTGAGATTACACGATTACTGGAGGGTTACAAGGAAGTCGATAAGGGTCAAAACAAGTTCCTTGGCAAGCATTTTGATGCCCTTCTAGGAGATCAGGATAATAATCGTCACGCCAAAAGGAAAGTGTTAAAACATCTTAATTAAACCCAAAGTTAAATGAACCAAGTTAGAAAATACACTTCAAAGTTAAAGAAACGTTAAGAAAAACAATAATTAAAATAAAGTTAGTATCCTACTTAGGTTGAAATAGGATTATATAGTTTTTATGTTGTGTCTCATAATTCAATATTTTCTTTGCCACCTCCGTACTTCGTCCTCAGGATCGAAGCCTACGAAAAAAGGAAGTTTTACATTCCCAACATCTTTACAAAGACGACATATTCTTTTCCCAAGGGTAGATTTAAGCAAATGTTTGCTTTTAAACACATCCTTGGTAGATGGATGCCACCAACCTGAAAACAGTTAAGTATAGGAATCAATTTATAAAGGATGTTTTATAATAATCACCAAAAGAGTCCCTATAAGAAACTAAGTATGTATTTTATTTGATGACATTGTATTTTCATTGTACTTGGTATTATTCGCAAATGTGGTTATGATGTACTGCTAAAAGACCTTTATACTTGTTTTATTTACATTTATTCATCTTAAACGGCGGGCATACTGTTCCGGAAATTTCACACTGTGTAATTTTAGATGTCTTTTAGTTTCCATATGCACCAGGAAATGCTCAGAAATATGGGTTGAATGAGTTGTAATATAAAGATCCCATGCCTATTAAAAGTTCTCTTGTCCCATCGATATATCTGGGAATTTATTTCTCAACCATTCTATAATTATAATTTTCACTAAGTATAGACGTAACAAATCTAAATGTAAATTTGCTGTATGTTGAGGCAAACTTATGGAAATTCGAATAGGTAGGTAATCACATTATATGAAAAAAATACGTTTGAAATGTCCACAAAAAATTTTTTAGTTAAATTTTGTTTCAATCGATATAAATTTTTATAGGCAAAAGTACAATTGAAATTAGGAATGAATGTAAAGATTTGTAGGTCATGTCGCTGTCAAACTTCCTATCTCCCTTTTTACACTACCTAACTTTAAGTTATTCCTTAGCATTACCTTGGTAGAAAAATATTTCGAAGCTGCCAAATACTCAACTGAATAAAACACACATCAATGGGAATATTTCATGCACATTAAAATGGGAATTCAAATAGTTTTGAATAATTCTGTTTTTTTAAATTTCTGAAAACTGTACAATTTCTATGATTTTAGAAATACGAGATTTTAACTTTTCGTTCGTCTTTTCGTCGAGGATATTCTGTAGTTGTAAAATGTTATAACATGAAATAGTGTAGAAACTATGCTAGGGTTTAATTGGTGCAAAGGAAATACTTACTGTTAGTAATAATTTCAGAAATTATTAAGGGATTACGAGATAATTAGTAACATACCGACAAGATTAAATGATTGTTATTTAAAAAGGCAAAAATTGCAAAAACCGATATTCAATTTACAGATTCAATCTGATCCATTTAATTCGTATTACGTTCGTAGGATGTAATAAAATCATACCCTTAGACATCGTTTTCCACACCAGAGTATTCAAAACAACCAGGAGCATATTCGGTGATTGGTGGGGTTACCTACAACCTTAATTAGGTTTTCTATCTTACCACTACTGACTATTATCTACATATAAAAGCACTAACAATAAGTGTAAAAGTTATTTCTACAGTCTGTCATGTGTGGAGATTTTTTCAAAAAAATGGTAATATTTATTCGACGATTGTTTACGTAATTTCCGCTATTTTGAGCTTGATTTTGATGCAAACGTATTAATAAAGCGTCCAGTATTTTCAGCATCGATGATTTCTTGGCACCTTTGAAACATCCTTTCCACGAAATTTTCGACATATTCTTTCGGAAAACACTTCCATATTTTTCCAATTTGTCGAGAGTGTTGATCCGAATTATAAGACCTTGTTTTACTAAGTTTTATCTTGATGTACGCTTACACATGCTCGAATGAATTGGCTTCAGGTGACTGAACTGGACAATCCAAAGTATCAATGTTGCTCTAGAATGATTGAATCATCGTTTTTCTTCCCAAGCATGCATCTGGAAAACGGTAACAAAAGTTATGGTAGATGGTCTTGAGTTTTTGGCGTTCAGATTATTGATGAACAGGTGCAAGGTCTTAAAATCTTCTTTTCAAAAACATCTCTAAACATGGGGCTGAACTGGGTAGTTCGCGGTCCTTCGGACTAATCTACATCCGGGTGTAATTCAGGCATACCAAAAACCACATGACCAAGAATGCCCAAAGATACCTCGTCCGAGAATATTATGTTGTTCTCCTCATGGTATTAGGTCTGTTGTACCCAGGAGGTACGTTTTGCCATGTGTTTTTCACTTAATAATAATTTTTGTAAAGTGCTTCAAAATTGTAAATCATGACGCAAATTCACACGAATCGTTTCATACGATATGTCCACACTTTTTTTTCAATATTTGAGTACTTTATTGCAAAGTCAACTTAGGTTTTTTCGGAAACAAAGTAAGAATAACTTTTTCAACGATTTTTAACATTTTGTCAAAAGACCCACGATTTTCAAATTCATCTACATTTTTCACTAGCGAATACCAATTCACTCAATTGCTAATGAACTGCCTTGAATTTCTCATGTATTTCGCCGCAGCTGCGATGGCCAGGTTTTGGTCCTTTAATGTGGGTACGCAAAAATACCGACGCGAAAGTATTACTTATTTTTTTCAACTTGCAAAATTTGAATAAATTGAATTATTAGATAACTTGTTTTGAAGTGTAAAGGTACAGTCTACATTTTCAGCAAAAAAGACCAAGGTTACGATTTACCTGTTGCAGGTAACAGCCGCCACACTTTAAATTGATGTAGCTTGACTGTAAACGTTTATTTTTAACGTCTTTTACTAGGGACATTATTTTTATACATATTATGACAGTAATGGATACATTCTATAATACATTTTTGACAATTTTAATTTATTGTATTCTAAACTGTGAACGTGCTATTTAAAATAAGTTAAAATTTACTAAAATAATTTTATAATTATTATAAAAGGGGATATTTTAATGGGCTTTGTGAGAGGATTTTCAGGTTCATTGCAGATACATTTTAAGCTAGAATGTCTAATAAATAGATTGTCTGCATTATTTCTAATATCTTTATGTAGCTACCAAATAAATATTAAATTACATATTCACACTAAAAAAGTTATGTTCATTTTTCAATAAATTTAGAAATTAAAGGTTATTAATGATTGAAATATGTTAAAAAACCAGTTTAATTAGGAAACTTTAATTAATCTCCTAATTTTAACTAATGAAAGTATAAAACTTCTAAATATATTTCAACCGTTTCATTGGACAAAATGGTCTCTATTCAATTATAATAAACACTCCAAAAAGTTTCTACTTTAATATTAATTCTCGTAACCAATGCATTCATTCACTCAACACTCTACGTCTCATTTTAATTTTATTATTAGAATAATGTAGGTTACATTAAAATTTAATATTTGAAAATGTTGTCTAATTGAATGCACCTCGTGTCTGGAGATTTCCGAGTGAAATTTCAGCAACTCGTAAAATAGTTTTTGGCGCGAACATTGAACGCTATGTAGTGTTTAATCAATTTTCATTCCATGAGGGATAGAGGGACTACATATATGCATTAAATAGTTTGATACGAGTTCATAAACCCTTTATGAGCAGTTTGGAATAATGTTACTCGCCAGGACCGCGGATCAAACTTCGCAAGTCCATTTAATCCTAGCGAGATCCGGTAGTTTGCATCTCAGCCAGGAGCCATGTTTTACAACATTAAATCGGAATAGCAAATACGAAAACAATAGATTCAGTTTACGCAGGACGACTCTAAAACGGAAAATAATAGTAGATATACACATAATATGTGTATAGAAATTTCTTTTTTTTGAGTGAACATAAATCTAACTCCAGGGCTGGATTCTTTTTCAAAAGAAGAGAAAACCAAAATTTCCTAAGAACCATGAAAAGCGAATCGCTTAAACTGGAGGTGTAAAAGTCCCCAGAGGATCTATTGTACGATATCTGCAAAGCGTAAGTGCCTTATTCAAATCGAAACACGTTCTGCTTTAAAGCGATTCTCGGGAAATTATATTGTATATATATTTTTTTCTAGCATATATTCCTTTCCATCAATTTAATGGAATTTTTGGGTTTTTCCATTAAGAACACAATGCAGTTAACCCTTAACAGGATCGTGTGGCAAACTAAAATTTATTTTTTTCGAGTATAAGGGGAAAAAATAATACATCAACAAGATTAACCCAACGTTCTCGGGCGGTGTAACTCAAGTTATCAACAGTGTAGCAGGAATTAATACGGCAAGCACTAAACCCCATTAGCCTTCACTAAATATCTTTGTCAGAAGTATTGTCGGTGGCGTTTCAGCTGCTCCACCAACGTATAAGGGATTAAATTGAACTAACTTGTCAACTCTAGATGGAACGTTCTCAGTTCCAAATTTTCACGCTCGTTTGCCGCAAATTCGTGTAATATTCACTGAAATTTCAAAGTTCAAAACTATCGTCATTTCGAGAATTGTTAGTAGAAAGAACACAATGTATATTCATTTCTGAACTCTCCAATAGAGATTACATTTAAATTGCAATTTTGATGACGAAATTTCATAATCATCTTAGGAGTTAATTACCGATGTGCAACTGTTAATTTAAATTTAATTCGTAATTTTGCATACAGCGAGAGAATGTACATACATATATCATAATAGTTATTTATATTACAAATACGGAAAATAATATTTTTTTTCTACAGGCGGGTATAAAACGTCATTTTACACATGGCTAACCGTGTCAAAAGTGCTTCTTTATACACGCTCAACTATAAAACCAGTGTAAACTGGTTTAGCGTGCGTAAAGTAAATCACCGTGTGTAAAGTAAATCAGCGTGCGTAAAGTAAAATCACAGTGCGCAAGTCCACGATGGCAGAGCCATTTTGAGAGAGCTGTTTTGATGCCTGTCAATGTCGAAAAAAGTTTAATGCCAAAAAACAAATAAAAGTTTTTTCTTAAAATTTCCCCTGTAGAAAAAATATTGTCTGCAATACGTGAGTAAAAATGTTTTATGTCATTCGCTCGGATTTTTTTTGCACCTCGCCTTCGGCTCGGCGCAAAACAGCTCCAAGCTCATGCCATAAAACATCACTTTACACACTTATTACATAAATAACTAATATGATTTTGGGTGTTTTTTGCTTTATCTTTACTCATTTGTTACATACTTACATTGTTTTTTCTACAGATGAGATTTTAAAGAAATAAATACTTTTATTTAATTTTAAAGCACAGTTTGATTACAATTTCAATTCAAAAATAATCTGATATTTTAACTGGCAGACGTCGGAACAATACTATCAAATTAACCAGGACAATACGAGCATATAAAGAATTCTTTATATCCTAGTAAGGACTTACCAATGGTCTTTAAAGTTGAATACGGGTAAACAAATATAAAAAACCACTTTGAAGACCATCTGCGATGTGTAAAGTACGGTCTTATAATCGTTCACGAGAAAACGGTATTATATAAACTTGAACAAAGGTATATCAGTAACTGAAATGTCAGAATCCATTTTAATGTATCTGTATTAGGAAATTGCGTTATTTTAATTATTAGTGACAGTAACTTTTAGAAAACTAAAGCTGTATTTTCATAACTTTGTTTTATTATTTAATGCGACAAAATTCTCAAAAAATTACAATACACTTATGTACTTGAACTTTTTTCAATGTATGTGTTACTTCGACGATTATTCATTATTTTGTTTCATTTGAAACCCTTTATTAATATGTATTTATAATTACAATTGTGTTAATTTATATCCTTTCTATTTATTATTTTTATCTATTTATCTATCTATTTAAACTGATGCTTTCTAGACTTTTACGGGTACCTCTCCAATGTCTCCACGGACTCACGGGCTCATGTGTTTTGTGACGAGGTGATCTTCGTGTTTTCTGTAATAGGTTAGGTGAGATTACCTTTTTGTTCTCTTTTACTTCTTAGATATGAACGAAATAATACTCCTTTTTGCTATATTATTATATTGAAAAGATAATAAAATTGTATACATATATTTTTTACATTTATGGAAAATAAAACCGACAAGACATTTGCCACGCGGGGAAAAATAATTAGATTAAGTTCATCCAAATATTTTTTCTCTTCTTCTAAACAAAACTAATAAACTCATATATACCGCTTATCTTAATAGCTGGAAGGCTTCAGCTGAGTTCTTCGAATGTGGGAAAAAACAAAACTTTGATGTAGTATGCTTAAAGCTGACGAACCATTTCTCACAGTGATGGTATGCACTCTACTATCACTCGCAAGATGAATTTGCTCTACAATTTCTAACCTCCATTTAAACAGTGGTATATTGTCCTCCTTCAATAGAACAACGATGTCAGGCTTCAGTAGTACGGCAAAGTTTTCTGCCACTTGTTCTCAGCTGTAATTCGGATATGTCCTCCTTAAACAATCTTCTCCAGAAACTTTGGATGCGACTTTGAATTAAATGCCTCATTGTCCACGTGGAATTTACAATTACGTTAAAATTTACTAAACTTTTATTTCCTGGATATTTTGATAGCCTTTACAAAGGTATTTCTAATTTTGGTACAAATATTCTTTAACATACAATGTCGAATGAATAGACTTCTGTATGATTCCCAGTATCTTTATGTAGTATTCTCCAAAATGAAAGTAGATATATTGAAAAAAAAGTCGTGTTAAATTTTCAATAAATCCAGACATGTAAGGTTGTTGAGTGTCGAAACATGTCAAAAAATCAGTTTAATAAGGAATCTTTAATTAATTATTTTTACATCTGGACGGTCTTGTATGACTTTTATACAGTCATGGACAGCGATCAACGTCATACTATCTCTATCTAATGAGGAAGTGGCCAGTAAATAAAGATTGAGGATCATTAGAGTCATTGTATGTATGTATGTATTAGTATAAAAGCGAAAGTGAAGGCAAGCTTCAATTTGTTTTGAAACAATTAGGAACTCCTTAAAGGATAAAGGTGCTTCATTAATTACTATTTTCAGATCGAATTCAGTTGGTTTTACATTAAACTCCCATAGATCGTTTAAACGAGGAGTTCTATATGATATAAAATGCCAAATGACATAATTGGCATTCAATTACCAATTAATTTATGTTTTTGTGTCTTTTGATAATTTATAAATTTTCTTTGCTTGTACTGATAAAATAAGTGACACAATCAGAACATAAATTAGCTCTCAAACCTCTTCTTGAGAAAACACGACGCAGGGTCGCTACAAGAGTGCTGATTTCACTGACAAATTCCAAATGTTTCACCTCAGTTGAAAGATATATTTATGATTAAACATAGGCTGTAATATCCTTGCAATTGTAATATGCGGGTACTACAATTCTTCAATGAAAAAGGTCTACAGAGATTTATTTCAGTATTATAAAAAGGGCAATGAGAAGTGATTCTGTGTTTCGGAAAATTGTCCATTATGTGGAAAACAGGCTTAAGACTTGTTTGTAAACAATTAATACGTGAACGTACCAAGTTCCAATTTGCAATATGTAGCATGTTTTCATAAACAGTTAAAAGTTTGATAAAAGAATGCTTTTCAGCAAAATTAATTATTAATTAATTAATAGGGTATTTCTTAATCAAAGCAAAAAGAGAATGTTTTCAAATCCTTATGAATCTTTCATCATATAAAAAAAGATTGACTTTTAACAAATTACTCTTCGAGAAAATCGATTTCGAGTTGAATAAAGTCTAATAATTGTAAAATATGTCCAATTGAACAACTTTGACAATTATTCGAAGTTTTGCGGGTAATTCCCTGGCAGTAAGAGAGCCAAAAGATCTCTGATCTTTAGCCTCGATGATCTATCAGAATTCTGAGAATTAATCTCCGAAAAAGGTTTGTCTAAAACCAATCTTGAATATTAGTAAATTCCTAAATTTCTGTATCCCTATTGACGACAAAAATCTTCCATTGATGTGATGATAACTTAATCCTGGATAAAATAATTGTGGAATGGCATCAGTAATATAAACGGTCGGTAGAAACTTTTAGAGAATCTTGAAGTTTTTAACTGAACGCAGGTAATAATAAGCAATCTATAATTCTAAACGAAGAGTGGTTATCATTTTGAAAGGCGCTTTGTGAATTTTCAAACCAAGTAAATGTCAATAAATGTTACCATGAGTGTTCAGAAATCGATGATACATACAAGCTGCAAAGGCTTATTGGCTTGCATCGGAAAAACCATGTAACTAAATTAAAATAGATTGATCTCGGAGAAAGTACTTTCAGATCATTAAGATCCTCCAATTGTCCTTGAATTCGTCATATGGAATGTAAATGGGCTGGACGAAATTCATCCTAAAGATTTTTTTTATAGTTTTTGAATTATGGTTTTAACCAGAGCCACATGTTTCAATAATCCGAAAGGATCGAATAATTGACTTACATCTTGTAAACTAATTGGATAATTGACTTACACCTTTCTCTTGTGAGGGTTGATATGATTCTAAACTGTAAAATTAATAGAATATATATTTCAAAATGTCTAAGTTAAGAATCCGATATTAATACTGATGTACATCCATGTGGCATCACATGATGTAAGGAAACGGATGAGTTGAGAATGATTTCTAAACTAATTAACATGAATTATCTTAACTTGAAATTACAAGCATTTAATATTGTAATGATTCGATTTTTAATTGATCTAACTTCGGTAAATGAAGATTCCCGACCATTTATCTGAAAATCTTTGCTAAGAATCTCACTAGTTTCAAAACAGCATTATTCCATTTCAATTGATAACTGTTTGATACAGCGAACGGACAGATAAGCAGTTATATTATTATTAAGTTGTAAACCACATTGTTCAGAATTGACTCAAATCTGATGATACATTTTAGCAATATCGTCGTCAATTCCCAACAATCAAAATGTCATTCAATAACAAACTATTACTGATAGGAGAGGATCCCTTAAAAACTACATATTTTTAATTTAGTTGTGGAACTTATTCGTTTAAATATATTTTTTTTATATTAATCAAATATTTTGAATTCGATTCATGTGGTCCAGAACCTCATATTCCTTCAAAAAAATTCTATATTGTACAAAAAGATCTAGATTTTTTATTATTCATTTCGCTAGATTAGGAAAAGATTCAAGAACCGTTTAGCTTGAATCACCAGGTCAATTAAATTGAATTACTTAGTAATGATACCGGAAGTTTAAAGGGAAAATTGATGACAAAACTATTTTTAGAGTTTCTAGTGGTAGTGATTTTGAATGATTTTTCATCTGAGGAAAAGTATGTCATACAAAATTTTCATTAAAAATTTCATAAGAATTTTTGTTGGTAATTTTTGACAAGACCAAACATTTTAAATTGATTGTGAAAGACACATGAGGTATATACATATAATGGAACAAAAATCTTACTAGAAATTTTAGTACCTCTTACATTGATAGCAATATTTCGTATGCAATAGAGATATTGGAAGCTTATTTTACAGTTTTTCGTTATGACGTTATACTCACCACCACTAACTAATAATATTCGACAAAGATGAGGATTGCCTTTGTTCTTCAGAATTTGGATTGAAGTGGTCGATATCAGTAAAAAAAATCGATGGCATCACTTAAAAATAAAAGATGTGCAAGTTCACGGTAATGTAAGAACATTACGGTTGTCAGGGATACCTGAGTGAATTCCATTTTAGATAGTTTCTTTGTTAGAATGTAAAGCGTTGTTACTGGATTGTTTTTAGAATGAGTTAAAAATAAAAGTAAACGAGTATTACGTCTTACAATTCCGACAACTGATTTTACGATTTGTAATAGCATGGTTATTTTTTAAACAATTAAGCGAAGTCTCTTTGATTTATCTAGTTTTTCCCTAGCATTTAAATTTATAAAAATGTTACAATTACGGATTGTGTCATCCTTGTAGTCATAGTTGCAGTTTGGAATATAAACGGAGGGAAAACGCTAATTTCTTGGTTTTACAACTTGATTATTTAGAATCTCCAGTATTCTGTAATAGTCTTGTAAAAATGTTATGAAAAAGACTCGGATCATCATGCCTTGCATATTCAAACTCCTAATTACGTTTAGTAATATGATTGATATTTAATGAAAAGATATGAATCACAAAAGCATCACAGGCGACAACAGGTTGCCCCAAAACTTCAAGGGCATGAAGATATTTTGTCATTACATCAAGAACATTCCTTAACTCCAGGGGAAATTCTTTGGAGGCTGACTTACAAAGCAAACAAAGCCCCTATGTGGTTTCTCCTCAACTTAGGTTTACTCTCATAACGTTCGACAAACAAATGCCATGCTGTTTTTTTAGGGTTAAGATGACATTTGTAATGACTTCAAAAGATCAGTTGTGTAATCCTTTAAACTAGTCTCAAGTAATGAAACTTATAAATTCCAGGAATAGTTGTATCATCATTAATTACTGATTGAGTGCCTTTAAAAAATTACCACTACTCAAACTGACTGACTGTCAAAAGAGAGTAACGTGATGGTAACGAAACCTTAATATTGTTCGTCAACTATAACTGATTGACTGAACAATTTGTAGTTGATAAAGTTATTGTTGGTAAAGCTTCAGGAATTTTTAATAATGATTTGGCAGTGGCAAGTATGTTGCAATAGTTGACATCAAATTCAGTACATTCTTTTTCTCGTCAACATTTTCATCGAGATTTTGAATGGAATTTTACTCTTTCAAGAAACAATATACAATACAACCGATCTGTTGGATTTGTAGTTGAAGTTGTGGTACATCCAAAGCATCCTCTTTGGCATTTCCCCAATCAATAAATTTCGCAAATTTCGTCACTTAACATTTATAGGTTTTTGAGAATTGTAAGTTTCACTTGAGACATTCTGATTTGTTGATAGCAAAAGTAAAAACAACCAAATTGTAAGTATGATATTAGTATTCATTATATCAATTATTAATATTATATCAATGCGTAAGGAAACGGAAAATCAAATCGTTTAATAGTTCTGGTGAACCAGAAAAATGAAATTGTAAGTTGAGGGATAGTGGGTACTAACCTGGGTGATTAGACGATTGATTAGCTCTCTGCCCGTTTATTGTAGATGAAATTGCTATTTGATGGCTAATGCGGTTCGAAGAACCAAAAAAATATTTGTATACACGAAGTTACATAATACTGTCTCCTTTTTGTTATATCTAGATTATTTTATTGAGGACGTAATAAAATTGTGTACACGTGTACTTTTTACATTTGTAGAAAAAATAATTAAATAAAACGAACAAGACATTTTTTACGCCGTGAAAAAGAATTAGGTTAAATTCAATCAAATCTTCATTCTCATTTTCTTCTAAACAAAGATGGCAAGCACTCCTAAAGGCAAGAGGCTTGAGCTTACTTCTTGGGATTTTAGGTGAACACATGACTTTCACCAAACATTTCTGTTTTTGCAATCCAGACCATCTCGAGGTTGATTTCCTAGTAAATAATTGACATAATGGTATTGTAGGGTCACATTAACTAAAACCTGAACTACTGCTACTAACGATGATAAGTAATTTATTGCTTCTAAAATTTATTTTAAAAATAAAAATAAATTAAAAATGAAGACGTTTTAAATAGAAAAAGTGCAAAAATAATACAATTTAACGTTCCAAAATTTGCTTTAAAACTCATTATCTCTTGAAAATGGAAAAAAAACTATTGAGTTGGCTGCACTTAGTTGCGTGAGATAATTATTAATGAAATTTCTAACCGTTGGATCCCACCGGAATAAATTTTAACCTCATTAAAAGTTTCTATTATATTTTTTTACTCTTAAAGCAACTTTGGAATATAGATTTTCAGGACAAACGTATTCAAGTTTGTCAGTGTTTTCTTTCAAGCTACAAAAAACACAATATAGTGTTTCGTTACTTTAAAGCAAACAATATTGTTGTTTTCGCCACGAGGTGTTAAATTGAAAATAACATCTTATCTCTCTGTGTGTCTTTATGTGTGTGTGTATGTGTGTATGTATGTGTGTGTGTATGTGTATGTAACATTTTCACATCCGCGCTTTCTCGCTTGTTGTTGTCTTCAAATCGCGTAATAGAAACCAGATATCTAAAATTGCAAATAGGATTTCGTGTCACTGTTCGTCTCGTCTGATAAATGAAACTATTATCTAAGGCGCGCCACTGCAATTTCCACGAAGAAATATTTGCTAGACATAATAGCATATTTGCTTTCTTAAACGACGAAATGAATACAGAATGAGCCTAATAGAGTTTATTGCGCAATTAAGCGGATTCCAGCTTTAAACTTTACAAAAATTAAGAACATGTCCAGGACACTTTATCTAATTTAAAACAGCCATAAAATGTAGTATAATTAGTGAAGGAACTTTATTGCTTATAAATGACTGGATTTGACATAGAATTTTATTTTGCGTCGTTTATTTCGGTCTTTAAGAGAATTTAAAAAAAAGTTATTGCAACATAGAGATCGAATTGTTTAATTGATAGTTTATTATAAAATCGCATATTAGTTGCATTTGTACATAGTATATACGTAAGTGTTTCGTAAAATTGTAAAATTTCAGTTATACATTTTTGTAATAAATAAAATTAATACAAATTTTAAAGTTGTTTTTTAGCATTTTAATTTTGAAACCCCCTTTACATCCCAACTAATAAGATGCAAATATATATCAGTTTTACTACTATTTCATTTAATTATCCTTAACGAATTCACAATTGTTATCGGAAACGCTAAATCATTGAATATACATATCTATACATTTATTATTATTTTGTATATGGCCAAGAAGGATCTAGTAAGAACATCAATATTAGTGAAAAAATATTTATATAATAGAAGGATATGTTTCCCAACTTCACGGTCGGTGTCGAAGAATGCCGGACCCTCAAACCGTTTCAGGCTCTTGAACTTGAAAAGTACTTTGAACTTGATCAAAAAATTTTAAATAAATATTACCCAACATATTTACAGATTTAAGCCATATTCAAAAATCCTTATTTTATTATTTTTTAAATAAGGAACAAATTCGTGTTCAGTAAGTATTCAACTTAAGTATTATAAAATATTATACAGGGAGTCAACTATAAAACCAGCCAAACTTCGGAAGGTCACTATACAAGTAATTTGCCTCGAAAATCTAATAACTTTTTTTCTAAAGTCTTTTTTATACCAATACAAGACTACTATTAATTCTGCTCATTTCACAATTCTTACATATGTTTACTTATACCAACTGTTTTAGAATACTCTCCACAATTGATACATACTTGCTTTGTAGCAAATTTAGTGGTCTTTCAAGGAGCATTGTCAAATTAGAACTCTTTGACAGAGGTACTTTGAATTGAATGGAAAAAAGTTCAAAATGTTGTAAAACCCAAAAATGTTAAGTAACAGAATAACTGTGTACTTTTGAAAAAGAATTATAAGACTTTTTTGTTGTAAGTTACTTGTACAGTGGCTTTCTGAAGTTTTGCAGGCTTTATAATAGACACCCTGTATATTATGTATCCTATATTAAAATTACAAAATATTATGTAAGTGCATTATTTAAATAGTTTTTGTACAAATAAAAAGTCTAAAGGTATCACCTTAAAAATTTTCAAGAACACATTACCCATTTAGTAAAACTATTAACCAAAATGGATGTCTTTGGTTTGTAAGAGGTTTCAAAGAATGAGTTGATTCAGTTATCTAGACAATTCGGTTCAAACATACGTAATACAATTAACGTGCGACATATTCAATTAAGCTGATAAAAAATCTCAGACGTTGGGGACAAGTCGTAGATGTTCGCTTTCCTTTTGGAAACTTCAACTATGAATTAATCTTGAACTACGATTGCATATCTGTGATAAACAGTGACACATTTAACCTCAAACTGGCTGTTCATTAAATAAATTTTAAACTGCTTTGTCTTTTCTAACCATTCGATTAAATTGAACGACTCTACTTGTTAATCATTCAATAAATCGACCAATAAAGTCAATAAAAATAATCAGAATAATTAATATCACTTAGAAAGTGAAATTGTCGTTGCAGAGATGTCGGAAAAAGCTAGGACAGGAACTGAATGTTTTTTATAACGATGTAAGGAGATTGGACGCTTTAAAGGGATTGTACACCTACTATATTGTATAACACTAAGCGACTACTAAACTGGCTAGACTCTGACAGATAAAGTCGGTCAGTGTAATTAAGGCATAAGGCGTAGTATTAATATAAATAAAAAAAATTACTATTAACACGATGACTGCCTTGTCGATCCCATGGAATCAGTGCCAAATTTTCTAATTGACCCTGGCTGGTCCCATGGGGTCAGCACCAATTTTCATTAAAAAAACATTAAAGAGAGGTCGATATGATGAATTCATATGTCCTGTGTAATTTGTAGCGTTAAATACAACCTAGAAATCTAAAGTGCCCATTTTGTACATTCGAAAAATTATTGAAGGTAGTCAACGTGTTAATCACAAGCTCGAAATCAATTGAAATAATTTTGAATAGTAACAAATTGAAAATTTGGGTTGTGTAGGTTGTTTATTGTCATTACATTTTATCCAAAAGATAACTGTATAGGAGAAGAAAAACACAATTGTCATTTCTGTACCACCCGTGAACATAAGTCATGAAGTTCCATTTTTCAGGGCAGCGATTTTTATGACATGTTACATGTCTATAGTTATCATTAACTGAATACAAATTTTCAACTTGTTCACAAATGCACATCTCCATTTCCATGGACTCATTAGGGACAATTTAGGTGGTCAACGGTGGATTACCAATAGTGGTGGTGTCGTCATTGTCATATTTAATAATTTAGATAAGGACGGATTGCTGATCGGTGTACGAACCGGTGAGTTTTGAAAAGTGGCCTAATTGAATCGAGTTGCCGATTTTCTGTCATAAACAAACGACCATAAGCTACCCTAAGGTTGCAAAAAATCCATTTTCATGATAATTTGATTTATCAATTCCTTCCTGGCTGGTACGGATTTATAACATATAAGACAGTACATACACTACATACACATATTACAAATATATTGTATAACTCACAATCAGATTTAAGAAACAACCAATATCTACTTCAGTGGTTGGGCTGATTATCTTCCAATCCTTAAATTTGGTTAAGGACAAATTCATCATCAATGGAATGAATTCTCATAAGTGACGTTAAATTAACACATAAATCACAGATTCAAAATTATTTTCGTCGTCGGCTTTTCGTCGTCTTGCTATACTACGTTCTGTGACAGAATTTGTCACCACTCTTTTCGTCTACAACGTTAAGCTTGTGTGGTCTTGCCACTCCTATATGTGTATGTAGCTAACAATTTAGATTCGATGATATTCCGAATTATAATTATTATTAGATTCAGAAATAGACATTTTTGATCTATAAAGAAGTTAATTTCCTCATAACGCGTTTCTTGCTCAAAGGAAAAATAGAAGGTTTCCTAAGAAAAAATTGATTGCCTATTGTATTTTTGAACCTTTGTGTTCCGTCATTGGGCTGTTTATATTCCATCGTTCCAAATATTTGTAATGCGTCTTGGTAAAGGCAACAACGGAAAAACGGATGGGTTTTTACCACCGCAGACTTTTTCGGTTACTTTGTCTGATACGGGAAAATCCTCGAACTCGTTTGTGCGAGGACAAAAAGGAAAAATACCTGAGAAAGCCGTGTGGAAAACGAGGAACTGAAAGGCGATCCCGTTCCCGTTTTTTTCCTCTTTTATGTTGAATCAGCTTCGAGAAAGGTCCAACGCTGTATTGTCACTACGTGTTTATTTTGTCATTTACTTGAACTTTTACTAATTACGACCCACAGTTGATTGGTAATTCCAGAAATGCAACGGAGAAAAGCACAAAGTGAAAGAGTTGTGGGTGTAATTAAATAATCACGACGTTTAATGAGTATTTTTTGAGTTTCCATTGAAATAAAAAGGACTTGATTAAAAGGTAAGCTGATGTCCCGAAGAAGCTTCTAAATTATAGAACACCCCAGATAATTGCGAAATTATTAAAGCGTCGAAAACTTGGTAAATATTTAATTAGTCTTTTTTTCTCTTCGTTTCGGCACAGGTTCCTTAAAAATCAATTAAAAACAGATTTCCCTTGTATGAAATTGTTGGTTGCTCTTGACATTTTAAATTATTACGAAATACTACGAAAAATAATGGGTTTTACAATGGAATAACGTATTATAAATTGTGGTTTGCAACAAATCCTGTTTGCTTTAACGTGTTTTTATCCAGGTTTGAAAATAGAATTGGTATTGAGACATTTCTAAGCCGGCAGACCGTTTGTACTCAAGAAAATAAAATTAAGTTCCGGAATCGAATGCCTCTAGTGGATTTTATTCCAGGTTGGTAAATAGTTATACCTTTATTTGTAAACACCAAAAACGATTTTCTACAGTTTTATTGATTTTTTTAACAAACTAACTAACGGAAAAAGGATAATAGTGTAGTACAAACAACAAATACAAATCACATATGTATTGTCACATCACAAAGTCAATTAAATGTCTATCTACATATAATTGTCATTTCAATCGAAATGCGGAAATTGGAAATTCAAAAAACCCAAATGCTGGTAATAACTTGATTTTTCATGAAAGTTTAATACAAAACATTTTTACCGGTATGTTTGTAATTTAAGACAAAAATTGTAAACAAGAAAAGTTTATAAATCAGTTTTCTAACGAGCATTCAAACCGTTCGAACGTACCTACTTGAGATGGAATTACGGCAAATATCGATTTTGGCCAATAGTGGTACCCAGTGCAGCTCAATTGTTAATCATTTATGTTATTAATTTGTGGAGGACGTATCGATATGGAATGAGTTAAAACTAAAAATCTTTAGTGCAACATATTGAATCTCTTTTTAGTGATTTGAAAAAAGTAGTAAGATGTCGAAATCGTCGGAATCAAAGACTAGGAAGAAACCGAACAGAACTCCAAAAGAAATAATCGAAAACAAAGGAAACTTCAAAAAAGCAAAAATCCCCCAATTATTCTTAGAGCCCAAAGGGACTGGAAAAATTTGTGAGCCCAATTATAAAATGTGCTAAATTTGAGGAAATGACAGCAACAAAAGACAAAGCTGCCGAGTCCGCCCTACAGTTGGAAGAAGACTATCAGATAATTTGTTTTAAGAACTAAGAAGAGACTTCTTTGGTGGGAAGAACATTCATGGGAAGATTTACTACAGAAATGAAAATAGAAGTTATTAAGGAATACTTAATCTCTCAGGGATTCAATGACGGAAAAGTTTCTGTATAGTTAATTGGAAGACTAATATAATGCTGTTATTGATGCTGGTCAAAATCAATAACAGTAAAAATAGTTAGATGGGTAGATTATGCATAGAAATTCAAATAAAAACCAAGACGGCAACAGAATCCATGCCAACAGTGTGGTCATACATAATTTTAATGTTGAAATGTACACCAGAGGGTAAAGTGCACGGAATGACGCCACACTTGGCATGGTGCTAGGTGTACAACTAGGAAAGGCAGCAGGCCATATCCCAGAAACTTTTTGAGCTAGAGCAGTGAAATAAAAAATCTTATGATAAATGTGGCCAAGTGAAAATGCTGGAAATTGTTTTTAATTTCCTATCATAATCACCAGAGGATGTTTCACTGATTTTAAGTAGACATTTTTTGGGCAACTTTGCATAGTAATGTATGTTTGTAAAAAATATATCCGATGTAAACTGTCAATGTATAAAACTTTATTTAATGAATTTTTGCGATTGTTGTCAAAGTAAAGAAACAGAAAACCATATAATGTTTTAATGCGAAAATTCGTGTAACCCTGAGACGGATTGCTTGAATTTGTCGAGATTTGTATCGATTTTAAAGAAATACCTGATCTTGCCAAACAAATTCAAAACCACAACAATTTTTCTTCTCCCCTAAAGAGTTCAATTTGTTGAAGAAACAAAACGTTGTCTAAAAAAATTCATATGTTTTTTTACTATTAGTAGAAAGAAAATTAATATGAGAATATTTGTTAAATTACGTCAACAGCTCTTATAGAACTGAAGCTATAATTAAAATGTGTTAACACAACAGGCAATTTGAAACATGAACAATTGTTTGTTATATGTGCAATTTTTCCCTTAGATCTGGTTAATATTTTCAGACTTTTCCTCCTTTCAAAAGCTCTATGGTACTGAGAACTTCTCAATAATAAGTATTGATTTAATAAAGAAAATTTTTAGTGACATTCGAAGTATTCAAACTGCCGACCGTCATTTTCAATACTTAAGTAGTTCCTATTTCTGGTGGACTGAATTGCGAATTGAATTTCTGCTACCATTATTGAAAATATTGCATTTTGAATCCTATTTAATAGGTCTTCTCTAGTCGTCACTCTTGTTTAGTAAACCATAAATAGAAATCTAAGCAAGTTAAGCCTGAAGAATTGAACAGTGAGAAGAATGAACAACTTCTACCTAACCATCTGTCTAGAAATTCTTTCCCAAGAAACATTTATATGCGACAGAAGTTGAGGATCTACATGTGTCATATTTAATAGTTAGTTACATAAATTTAATCTTCTATCAAAATGTTGAGGTATCAAAATTTAATAAAGGACCATGTTATTTAAATGGAATCTAAAAATGTAGGAATAGTAAGCATAGGAATACAGGAATAAAAAATATAAGCAAATATTATTACTTTCTTGTCATATGTAGAAATTAAAATTAGAAATTTTACAAATAGTATTTTCAAAAAACCTAGTAACCTTTTTAAAATGTGTTCAACATTTCCTTTCGATATTACTAAATCTTGTGATATTGTTCTAATACTAACCTAATATTTACATAAATGCGGGCTAGTTTCAATATATGTCAACACATTTTTAAAATTTACCTTGGTACAGCCTCGAGCCTGTCTTTTATACACGGGACGAAAAATGCTTCCGGTAGCACGTAACTGTTGTACTAATCGAACAAAAACTCGTTGTTCGTATCTCCATCTCTAGGGATATCTCATATGTGAATTTTGTGCTGCAACAACTTCATTTTGCATGCACTCGAAATATACGGTAAGCATATCAAATGCTTTTTCATTTAAAATTGGCATTTTTGCTTATTACAGGAAGTATACAAGTAACTAAAACACAGTTAATTTCCCTTTTTATTTCGTAATATAAACTGCTCGAAAAAAGTTAAGGATATTACTTTAATGTGTATTTTTTAAGATTATAATTCTTCGCAAGCAATATTCCGATTGGGGTGATTTTTTGGTCAATCACAGTTGTATTATGAGTGAATATCCTGCCGCGAAATGATGTCCAAAAAATCAAATCTTCATATTGTACAGGGCGTTTAAATAGTGTCATGTTTTCTCATCAAAGTTTGATGTCTTCTGTGGGCAATACCAGGTGGCTGAGGCTTATGAAAACTATATGGTCACGTAGTCTCATGTCTCTTGAGTATTTTGTTTTTTTAGAGATCAATTTTTCTTGGATCCTTCCAGAGATATTCAACTTTTTAACACTTCTTGCATTTTACACTTTGACAATGGATATCTGCCCAACCACTTATCGGATTTTGATGATTTTTTTTCAATTCTAGCTCTGTTATAGGTGAATGTCCTGCAATGAGAAGATACCCAAAAAATAAAATCTACAT
>JABRWK010000019.1:649981-662531 GCA_013372445.1 Hypothenemus hampei | reverse complement strand
TTACAATTTTCTTTTAGATAAAAATCGTCCTATAGCCGTGTGTTACCCTGTATAAATATTTATTTGTCAATAAACTGACACTTGTCAATTTTAAAAAATGTTTGGTTAGTGAATGAAAGTTATGAAGAAAACTTGTAATAACAATTTAAAAAAAATTCACTGTCCTCATTTTACATCCAATTCCAATTAAAGTGGTGTTTAAGTTTTTGTAATTGAAGAAACTATCGATTAAAAATTTAAAACTTGGTGTGTTGGAATTACTTGTCATGTAAAAAACTGATTTAAATGAGAAGAGTGACTGAAAATCTTCAAAAATTGCATACAACTTTCACTTTACTCGTCGATAACTCAGCCAATTTTTATCCGATTTGAACGATAAAAATACATTTGGATGCGCAATTTCATCTTCTTTCCAGTGCTATATAATTGTTATGGATTAGTATTACCGTTTGATCCTTAAAATATTAAAAGTAAAGACATATACCGAAGAACACAAATTTGTTCCTCAGCAGAAATTCCCCCATTAGAAAAATTTTTTATATTGTTTTTTATGCTCAGTAAACTTATATGAGTACATTCATGTATCAATTGGTCGAGTGACAATTTCGTTGTAAACCAGTGTAATGAATTTATAGAGAAAATAAAAACATTTTTTGCTAAGAACTAAATTGAAAAATCAACAGTAACAAAAGGTAAATATGGACTAACCAATAAAAACGAAACAATATTGGATTATAGATTTATTCAAAAAGTAATATACATGGAACATCGCAGAAAAAAGGTGCATGTATAGTCTAAATTACCCCTTGGTTGAAATTGTAGACGAACAAAGTTGCATCTACAAATTTTTAACGAAGTTTTCATTGAAGTGAGTAATACTCAGTTAAAGATATTGGATTATAAAAAAAGACTACCAGGAGTAGATAAACGGATGTAACTGCAAACTCCTATACAATTCTGTTTAAACGTTATTATCTCCAATATCATAATTGAAGGGCATAATGCAATTACGTGACAAGCCACACATTTTGAAAAAAACCATATTACTTGGCTATTCCATTAAGCAACAACATTGAAGAGCAAAGTGAAAAGGATTTGACTATTACCTAACAGATGCTATTACCAGCAATCAAAATATTCTATTCCCTTTAATGATTTTTAATTGATTTGTGAAATTTCAGTGTCCGATATCTCGAGTTTTTTTATGTGGCTTGTCATATTATTGCAGTATGCCCTTCAATTATAATGCTACGTTCATAAATTACATTTAGTAAAGTACCACCTACTAGTACTAGAATAAAACAATAAAGCTGATAACGAACTAAATTTTTCGACAAATTTCTTAATGAAATATAATGAGGGAAATTGATGATAGGATTTTTGGGATTACCAGATAGAGGTATTCCGAGGTATTAACTTTAATATGGGCCATTTTGTTAAATTCGGGATTTTATTTTAAATTATTTGAAAGTTTTTGTACGTTTAATATAAATGGTAAAGTACTAGATGCAGGGCAAATGGTTGTCATACTTGTGACTCGAGTTCGATCCACCGAAGTTTCTCAGAAAAAGCTGGTAGATATTATTTTAATTGCGATATATTTTTTATATACCTATGTACATATGTCGCACATGAAAATTTGAGATCAAATAATTTCGGATTGAGGTTCCATTAAGCAAAACGACAATGTACCACGGTATAGGTATGCATAATATCTATGTTTTAATGAATCCTATCCCCATCTATATACTTTTCTCTAGTAAAACACTAGATGAAAATTTTTAATTATTCTTAGGATAATTTCAAGAACTTAAAACACAAATATAGTTGAAGCTATATGTTGAGGTAGATCTTTTAATAATAATTTGTTTGAGAATTGGTTCTCAGCCTCATAAAAAACTCATTAACTGAATAGGATATATCATTAAACAAAGCGTGCCAAAATTGTAATCATTTGATACTTCACTGTAATTTATGCTAAAGTTTAATTAGAATTATGCACTAGAACTGGAAAATATTAAGTATTGCGGTTGACGGAATTTCAATTAATGTATTTATGGTTCAGAAAATTTGATTCAAAATTTATTGAGAACAGAGGAGAATCTGTTAGTAGGTTTAACGTAAAATCGCATTGTTCAGTTTAGGTGCCTCATAAATAGAACTCAATTAATATTTCAAGAAGGCCTCCGTTTCTTAAATTAGGAGTGCTGCCTTATAAAAATTATTTTAGAATCACTCAGTTGACTTGCCAATTAGGAAGGCGAATTTATTTTTCACGGGCCATTTCACTTTATTAATACTTGCTGAAGTCGAAAAACGCCCTGTTTTCCGCTGAAAATTTTAAACTCAAAATGCACAGAGTTTCATCCTCAATTTACTTCGAACAAGGGATTTTCCCTAAACTGTTTCGTAACATGTTTTCAGAAAATTTATTCAAAAAGTAATGTACATGGAAAATCCCAGAAAAAAGGTGCATGTATAGACTAAATTATCCCCTTTCTTAAATAAAATATGGCTGAAATTGTAGACAAATAAACAATGTCCCTAAACAAAGTTGCATCTACAAATTTTTAACGAAGTTTTCCTTGAAGTGAGAAAACAATAATTGTGAAAGTTTCATGGAAACTTTTTCACTTTTTCTAAACTCTCATATATTGCTTTAGTTTCTTAACAGACAATAAACTTCTTGAAAGTCTACGTTTTAACATTATAAAGACTGTGTTCGAACTCGACCTATAGTGATATAGTATGTTCGATTTGATGTAGCAATTTAAACAAACCAATGAAAATTTGTACAGCCACACATCTAATTTCAATAAATTCACACAGCTGTCGTATCGATTTATTTGCATATATGTAATTTGGAAGTATGTAATTATCTGTTAACTACCATGATAAATAACGGTCAAACATCTATAAATAATCGTATGGATTAGATATTTGTGGGATTGCTGTGTAAGTATCAAATAATATAAATTCAATATTTTAACATTACTGTTTTCGCTGATTATCACAAATTTTAGAATTGTCCTAAAATACATGAGTTGTTCTCTTTTCGATTCACTCAACTAGTGGGCCATAACAAGTTGACTCAAATTTATATGTGACATATTTTTATGTCATGTATAAAGTTAGTGACTGTAGCAGTTTAAAAATGTTTCTTATTATTTTAAAAATGCAATCGTTTAAAAAAGAACTACTACCTAGAAAATCATAGTATTGAATAAAGAGCATTATCGTAGACTAATTTTTTACAATTTAAAACCTGGATTAAGTCGTCAAGAATGTTTCAATGAAATGATTCATTTACTTGAAAGAAATTTATGTTCGTTAGCCACCATAAAACGGTGCTACGATGAATTTCACTGTGATCGTTTTTATTTTTTAATTTAGTTTAGAGCTCCTAAGTCAAAAACTAACGTTACTGTAAAAAATATTAAACTAATTTGACAGATGATTGAAGAAGATCGTCATATTCTTATCCAGTCTATTTAGGCAATTCTTAAGATTGGCATGAAAGCAGTCAACACCATTTTGCATAACCATTTGAAATTAAAAAAAGCTTTGTGTTCGTTGGATTCCGCATAATTTGACAACAGATCAAAAAGCAAATCGGGTGGAGTGGTATAAATCTATTCTAAATCGTTTTCATAGTGGCACATCTCATTTAATCTGTAATATCGTAACAGACGATGAAATCTGGAGGTATTGTTACGAACTCCAAAAAAAAGTAACAATTGACGGTGTAGGTATTCGAGAATTAGTCCGTTCCCACAAAATGAGTCATACATAGTTAAATTCCATCGACTTTTTATCTATTTTTTTAAATAAAGGTTAAATTACGCGGTATTCGTTTTAAGATGACCGAAAAAGCTGTTGATACATTTAAAAACAACGTAATAAAAACCTAATTCCACAAAAGTGGAAAAATCATTTCTTCCAACGGTTTTAGCGCGCCGAGAAATATATTGCTGGCAAAGAAAAGTATTTTACAAAGTTCTAAATTATTTTTTTTGAATACAAATGTGTATTAGTTTCATAGCTCAGTAGAAAGGGATCACTCAACGTATATCAAATCTAACAATTTCGCTTTTAACAATAAGTTGTATACATATGAGCCACTCAAATATCGCTATTAAGCCTTGTTTCATTTGTGAGTCATGTGGTTATTGCGAAACCTATATCAGTTGTTAAACAAAAAGTATTATCGTTAAAAGATTATAATTATAATATTACCTCATTTACTAATAAACTTTTGAGGTCAAACCTTACCTAGATAATCTATTGTCTTTAATAATTCAGTCCAATTAATTTTATTAATTATATAGTATATAAAATTTTATAGAATATAACATAAATCTAACGTTACCTGTATATCTTCAAGATATTGGTTGATAGAGTTATAACTTTTTTTCAATAACTTAACTTACAAGGATCATATCATTCTGGTATAATAATCAAATTAAAATCAACATATATTTAAAAAAAATTAAAATTATTGAATTTAATTAAATAAAAGAAATTAGAATTTCCAATGGGGCTTTAAATGGCAAAATTTTACACAAAAAATGAATTTAAAATGACTGTAGCAATCACTCATAACGTTACGCAAACTCTAATAGTCCGTATCGTTCACTTCTGACAATCGTGAAGGAGGAGTTAGCACCATCGATGGCTCAATTATACTTTAACAATAGTCTCAATCCTTTATCATAACAATCAAATAGTTTTAGAGATCCTTTAGGCATTTGTTCATGATAAAATTGTCAAGCTGTCGTTGTATTATAACACTGAGAACTTGTGTAAAAATTGATATTCGATCCTTATTTTTGAGCAGAATCTTTTATCATTCGTACATTTTTATTGAGCATAAATTACTATCTGACGCTTATTATTA
Source organism: Hypothenemus hampei (assembly GCA_013372445.1). NCBI lineage: Eukaryota > Metazoa > Arthropoda > Insecta > Coleoptera > Curculionidae > Hypothenemus > Hypothenemus hampei. The sequence continues at coordinate 657,634 of JABRWK010000019.1, read as the reverse complement.
TTATAAATTAATATGTGTGAATAAATTGTTAAACATTTAATTAACTTGTAGTTAAAATTTGTTAAAGAAATATAACCATTGTGAACAACTCAATTTCGTCATTGATGATGTGCAAAACTTCTTATTTGGTGATGAGTTTACTGCGTCATAGAATTTGTTCTATATATAGTAAGTTGGTTTTTGATGGTTTTCGGATACAAAACTATGATCATACAACAAATAATCCCTAGATAGATGTTATATCTCAATTAAAGCGTTCAGGTAGGTATAGTATAAAATTAGACGAACTGACTACATCAAACAAAAAATTGGACAAAAAGTTCTATAAACCATCGTCAATAATACATAAAGACTATTGAGTGCTAAAACCATAAGAATAATTTTTTAATACTGTTGTAAAACTGTTATATTTCCCTAAGCCCAAACTATGTAGTGATATAACATATTGATTTTCTCTAAATGTTAATTTTGGCAATTACTGTAATTTTTATTTAGATATTCAAACTTTAAATATGCTTGTATATACCCAGAAACACACTCATATGATATTTGGAACACATATTGTTTGAGCTTACACGAAAAATAAAAATAAAACTGGAAAAAATCGTTAATAAAAAATGACTCATTGGCAGTTCAGTTGAAAATGAAAAGAGAAAATTGCTCGGAAATGATGATATGTTGCCACAAGAACAATATAACTCAAAATCGCTATTTCTAAATAAACGCATTTTAAATTGAGAATTACTATTACTCAGATACAAATTGTTTTAGATCAACCACATCTGTATATTTTGGACAACCTAACATTGAAATTAGAAATGAAGTACCTTGATTTCTTTTGAATATGCTTGATTCTGAGTTACGTATTTGTTGCCAGAAATGAGTGATATGTAAAAGACAAATTAAATTCTCATGGTTTCTATGATAATCATAACTTTCAAAACAAATCTTAACCTAATTGCAAATGGATAAGACTATTAATATAAACAATAGAAAAAACATACTATATCATTATTAATTATAAAGAGTTAATAAATTAATAAAGGATATTATATGTAGATTTTGTATTACAGAATATTTGTGAAAATATGATGAGTACCTTTCATTGTGATTATTCACTGTTAAATTACATTAAAAAAATGGAATTACTATTTTTAAAAGAGGAAAATTTTCTCCGAAATGAATTTCCAAATACCTGAATGCAGATCAAAAACGAGTGAAAACAAGGCTCTGAATCTGTTCTACAGTTAGCGGTCTGAATTGTTTTAACAAATTTATTACTGTAAATGAAACCTGACTACATTTCTATGATCCAGAAACTGGCAAGAGCCGATGGAATTTTGGATCTCCAAGACTACAGGAATTTAAATTTCGCTAATCTATTCCTTTTTGCTCCAGTTTTGGTTTAACTTGGTATCTAACTATGGTATCATCGTTATTAATAACTTCAAAATGAAAAAACTATCATAGTATAGTACAACGTATAAACAAACAGTATATAGTATGGACAAATCTGTATGTAATAATAGTGGATAAATCACATGGAATATTTTTTAACTGAATTTTGATTTTATAAAATAAAGTGACTGTAAACAAGTCGGAAATTTTTAAGAGCGAACTATAATTTTGGCGTTAAGATTAATCGAACACACTTCTTATTCACCCAATTTGGTTCTTTTGGATTATCATGCCTTTTCTAAATTGAAGAAAAGTTTAAGAGGTCATGAATTATATGATTCAACAAAGACATATGTATTTGAAACAGTAGAAAGGTATTCTAAAAATCAAAAGGAATTTTTTTTCTGATAACCACTGGAATTCACATATTATTGCTTTACGGTTACACTCTTCTAAGTTAAATGGGTTTTACAATATTTGAATTATCAAGGTGATATGCACAATTGGTCTAACATAAATATTTATTCTTTATTTGTCTCATTTCCAAAGAATGTCTAATCATAACTTGAGAAACAGGGTTCTTGTTCCCATGAACGCATATCCATAGGAAAGAAACTTGAATAACTAATGAGAAGCTCTAATTAAAGATCGTTGATCAATTAAGTTCAATCTATTGATTGTAAGCTTATCAATTGTCACCTTGGAACAAAGCATCAAGTAACAATGGAAATTTGATAGTTGAACGAGAATGTTTCTAATGAGAAGTAGTTTTCATGTGGTAAATATATTGGTTAACTGTAATATGAGGTTTCTGTTTAATTAATTGTTGATTTTATATACGCATAATATAAAAAGTTAGACGCTACCTTGGAAAATTTATAATAGAACCCTAGTCGTTAAATAATAAGAGAGATATTTATGTCGCTCCAAAAGGAAAACCAGCTGACGCTTTTGCCTTGTTAGAACTACCCCCCAACGTCAAATTATTTAATACGATATGCATCTTGACGTGATCGTGCTATAATTGAGGTAGTTTTCACCCGCCGCCATTCCCTTTTAATGTACCCTGTTATTTTCCCTTTCACGACAGACACGCAATGCACGATATTCGATTCCTTCTTTGTTTCCTGTCCATAGGTTTCCCTTTGGGTTGTTCGGCAAAACTTACTTAAAGACAAAGTTCTTTGATCTTTGCAAAAAAGGATTTGTTTCATTAAAGGAAAAAGAGAGTATTTCAAACTAATGGAAAAAATCGGAAAGCTTTTGCAATTAAATTAGATTTTCAGTTTACCCAATTATTTAGGATGTATAATAGTACTTTGGCTATGGACATTTCCGTTTGGAGAATCTTAGAGGACATATCGATGTCGATCAGTGCAAGAGTGCATTTGAAAGACCTGAAATGTCTAGTTGCTGCAGCTTCATATAGTGCTTGTATTCATAGAATAGTGCAAAAATTGGAACAACATTACGTTAAATAAATGTAAAGTAAAGTTCATTTACATTTGTTATGAATAAAATATCATTACATGAAGTCTCAAATTGCAGAGCCGAAAAACGAATTTTTAGAAATAAGAAAAATTTATATACCCAACGATGGGTCGGGAAAAGTTACGACCTACAGTGTGTTAAAGTTTTTAACATAATAATAACAATTGAAAATGAATGAAATAAGAGAACTCACAATAAGGATAGTCGAATCAAAGCAAAATAGTACTGCGTATTTGAAATTAGGACTTCCTTGATTAAAACTTCTGTAACATATTTTATGATTAAAGTAAAGACAAACTATAGAAAGAAAGTTTCACCTTTGATTAAAGAGAAAACGAATGTTTTTTGAAATGATTTTTTTGACCGAAATAAAACAAAAATGAAGAAAAAACTATTTTATCAAATGAAGAGGAGTAAATATTTTTAAAAGGAACTCTATCCCGAACAATATTATCCATTTTTGGCCACATAGTAAATTAGATGTTTTTTTTTTAATTCTATCAAATACACAGTTCGTTTTTTAGATTTTAATGTTCTCAAATGGTTCATATTGAAATAATGAAAGTTTTTGATGGATTAGTATTGCATTAGTCAAGAACAAAGTGCCAATAATTTCAAATATTACGAATTTGCTAAAAATTTTCTTTTGAATTTGCCTTTCTTAAATGTTAAATTTTGTATGTCGTTGGCTTTCGCGTCTATTTTCTAATTGGTACTTTAAAGCAACTAATTATTGCGTAAATATTTTGACAATTTTATGTAATATACAGGATATCTTGTTACATATGCAATGGAACTCTCTATTTTTTTGAAATATATATGGTGAAATTGTTCTAGAAAATAGTTGTTACCGACATACATTGAGTTTATCTAAAGTTTAATAAACAATATCGTTAATATTAACAAGAAGCCATAAAATCTTTCTCAGTTTCACATAGTTTTATTAAAAAGTTGCATTCCCGACTCATCAATTCCACAAGAGTTACTACTTAGATGTTTTAATCTTTGGGTATTCTCAAAGATAAGAGAGTTCTCTTTAAAGTTTAGGGCCTTAATTGGACTACCCTCTTCGAGACAAACTAACCTGCATTTTCACAAGCTTCTATCACAAATAACCATAGATATTAAAATGTATGGTTAATGAAAATAATTAATTAGCCAAGCTTAGTATGAGAAAAGGGATATTGCAAACTATACTTTTGCTTTGCAGGTAAGGTTAAGTTTGCTGTTCAACTTACTTTTCTCAAAAGCTGATACAAAATAATAAAAATTTCGGTGAAAGATTATATGTACAGAAATACAATAAATAAATGAGAATCAGTGGATTGGATCGGGACATGTTACCGCATTAGGCGATTTGTTGTCCAATTTAACCATTCTGACGCATACAAAGGTCGCTACGTCTGTCGCTTTATTCGTTAGCAAATTGCTATACAATATACGAAATTCACATGTAATTGTTTAGTTGGAATTCGAGTGCGGTTTACATGTTTCCGCCACGTTGAAACGATGCCTCGTTGAATTAATGTTCGCATTCTAACCTAATCTCTTGAGCTCATCGCGAAAATACATCAAACTTTAACGAGATCGAGAAAGCACCTAAAATGTTGATAATTGGACGATTAAATATTTTAGTAAACATCACTTGTGCATATGGGGTTTTAGTAAGTTCAGAGCAGCGATGTTATGAGAAATGTATAGTAAGTATATTTGTCTTTTAGCTTGAATTATAAGCAATAACAAACAATAAACTTGTTAAAGTTCACCCAACATTCTTAGGCTTGATCCAATTAGCCCTTTTACCCCTGGTCAGTTAAAATAACGAGTTAGGAACATAAAACCACTCTTTGTTTTATAATTAACACGCTCAGTTCTGCTCACTTTCTATCTCTAACTCGGCGCTAATTTCAACATACTTACGTATAAGTTAATTCACGATTAGAGAGATTTAGTGTTGCCAGTTGTTCTGTTGGAATTTTATACCGAAATAAAAAGGTTGCCATTCTGCACGGCTAACGTTTATAGTAAATAAATGAAATTTACAATGTTAAAAACAAAAACTTTTAGATTTGAAAAAGATAACTTCCAGAATGTATTTAGTTCTGTTTTTTGTTGGTACAAGGGGTTGCTCTCTGTTGCTCTGTAACAAGAATGCCAAATGCAGATATAATAATTACTGTAGGGGTCAGACTAAGAAACCCCAATTGATTTATTTTCTCCTGCGAACCGACAGGACTGAGACCCGGCCGCAGGCAAAACCGCAACGTAAGTTTTGGATCACTATTTTGGAGTTAGCAACTCAAGAGGGTTTTTCTTGTTTTGTCGTTTTTGTCTCGTCTCTTTAGGTCCGACGAAGCCGACCTAACAAGTTGGGGATAGAAGAAAGGACCGGACCAAATTTTTTAAAAGTAGAAACTTCAGCTGTACAATCTCTAATATTCAAGTAGAGAATTTTATGTTCTTCTAAATTAAAATCTACGAGAAAACAATAAATCCGAGATCGAATGGAAAAGTTTGTACGATCAAACTTATCGAGTGTAAAGGAATTTTTGGCATCGATACGAAAGAATTCTGTTTAAATTGCACTTTTGTAATGCTAAAGCACTGCGAGCTGAAATGTGAAAAATTGAACACAAATAAATACTATACAGTACTGAGACATTAGTTTAATGAACTGTGACATGGTATTACTGTCTTTAAATAAAAACAGTGGTATTTGTAATGAATACCAAATTTACATTATTTCAAAAGTGCAGTGTGATCAAAATTGTGAATTTACAAACTGATTTGTCTTTTTTACTTTGCATAGATGAAAAATGTCTTGACCCATTGCATGAAGCAAAAGTATTTTATAAAAATCGTTAAATCTTCAGTAAATAGCCCAGTAAAGTTAGCTATAAATTCCTCGCATCAAGCCATAGATTTCCAATAAACCAAAATGGCTTCCGCTTTTACATTTTGTTACGTCGCATTTATTTAGGGATTTTTGACCATTCGAGGATTTATATTTGGCCCTCCCTGGACGTTACGGAAACCAAAAGATTTATTGAGTGGTCAATTTTTAAATAAATAACGTCGACGACTAGAAGGGAGTGAAAGCAAACGGTACGAATAATTGGGTTTTTACTGTTAAAAATTGCATAGAACTTAATCGATCTAAACCTGATTTTATTGAGGCAATCCGGTAGCGATTGAAAAATGTATTTTATTTTGAACATGGTCTCTGGTATATTTAAAAAATCGTAAAATTATTCAATCACACATAAATGGAAGATAGTTAAGAATAAAATATAAATGAATACCAACAATGAGTTAGAGCTGGAATCTCTTGTAATCCTTCGTCATTTAGATGTTTAGATCCGGTGTCATCCTGCTCTCTTTAATTGTGGTCCAACAATCCCAGATCTTGAATTTGTTTTTTAAATATGAGATTTGGGTCGCAATATCAAACATGGTCTCTTTTTGGGGGCGTTAGAATACTCTCGTCCCCCACATATCCGACAGTTGGACAGTTCGATAACTCCGATCCCAAACAGGTGTATCCTAAGGGCAACATGGCTTGTGAGCAGACCAATAGATCTTGATTTTCCTACCGATTTGAGACTGTGACTGTCCTCATTTATGCCATTCTCCAGCATTTAAGGCTGAAGGAAGGCTGGAAGCTGGAGAGAAAAATTCTTCAAACTATGTCTCGATGCTATAATGATAACTGGAAATCACACTGCCATTACTCTTTGGGACACTTGTGATTTATTGGTTCCACAGTTATCCGGTTCATATTTATAACTACAGTAAGTATCGTTTAAGTCGTTTATAAGACGTCGAAGGGACCAAAGAAATCTAGTCGTTATAACAGTAGGTCGCTATATTCGAATACTATTTTATAATTTTTAATTGTATTATTCTTTGTAGGGACCTCGAAATTTCGTCTCAATAACGGATATATCCGATGTCGTTATAAACGATACCAACTGTGAATATTATCAAAATATACTATATGTTTGAGATCACTTAATATCAAATGTACCCCTTCTAGATTATTTTTATTTTTAGATTTTTCCACGGTGAAGAAATTAATTTGAGGGTTCCTCAAGAACATTATGTCCAACTAAAACATTTGCTACTTCATTACTGCAGATAACCTGGGGTCCATGGATCCGAATAATGTAATTCTGCTGTTTCGTACCAGTTTGTCTAGTGTTTATTTACCTTCCACAATATAGATGAGTTTAGGACTATTTTTACAATAGCTCTCATTGCTGCTCGGCTATCAGTATAAATTTGGATATTCCTGTAATTAACACACTTGGCTTAGAAGCTTCTCGGCATACATCAAGATTGCTATGATCTCCACTTAAATACTGTTGCATATTTACTTATAAAAAAGATTTGTCTGCAGTTCCTTGCATGCACAAAGTTCCGGTCTCATACAATTTTCCAAGATCTAAGCCAACTGCAAATCAAATGTTAGCCTTCTGGATAAGACAAACGCCAACTACTCTTTATTGGGCTAGAGATATGAAAGACCAATATGAGAATTCCTTTTAATTCAATCTTGCTTTACCGTGAAAAATGCCATGTTTAATAACTTGAACTTGATATAACTACGTATTTTTATTTTCCTAAACACGTCCGTCTGTATGTCGTAATTTCTACCACGCCGAAAACTCGAAGATCCAAAGGCGATATATTGAGTTCTATTTTCAGAGCCTTGGTCGGATTGGTTCTCATACTACCACTCTTATACTATTCTCATGCTACCAG
>JABRWK010000019.1:608414-635543 GCA_013372445.1 Hypothenemus hampei | reverse complement strand
TTTTTTATATTGTTTTTTATGCTCAGTAAACTTATATGAGTACATTCATGTATCAATTGGTCGAGTGACAAATCAAACATTTAATTTTGTAAACCAGTGTTATTGATATACCTAAAAATAAATAGAAACAGTTACGATTTCAGTGGACAACAGGCCTTTTGTAGGAAAGAAACCCCGCGCTCGTAAGTTTTGGCTTTCTTCCACTCCCCTATTCGGTAGGAAACATTCTAATTTACCCCATTTTTACCAGGAATCTAATCTTTCCTCACCATCTCCTTTCGGCTAAAGAAAGAAGCGAGATTCTACCATTGAATATTTTCCCAAAAAATATCAATCAAACAGGAGAGTATATAAAACCTCAATATTTTTAAACGTTATTACCTGAAAATATATTTTTTTTAATTGTGATAGTCACATTCCGAAGAGATGTGACAAAAAGTTTGCCGTTTGCCTGTTTAAAATTTGTCGAATCGCCGTCGAGTTGGTGTCGTGTTGAAGTTATTCATCTGTGGTAGTGTTTCTCAACGAGGGTCTCACGCATCACAGAGGGAGCAAATTAATTGTTAAGGGGAATTGTAGTTATCTATTCTACATTTTGAAAATGTGGTTACTCTTTTTCTCAACAATTTCCCAAGTAATTTTTTCCTAAATTTATCATGAACCAATTGTCATTTAGGCTTCATTCAGTTAATAATTAAATTTGTATATGTATATGTATTAAAAATTATATACATATGAAGGGTACAGGGAATAAATGAGCTAAGTCAATTTTTGACAAATTGAGAAAAATCTTTTCAAAAATTCAAAACGCTATAATTTTACAAATAAAAGTATTTTTAAAACCTGCACATTATGAAAGAAAATTTAGGTTCCCAACAACAACAACCACTATTAGAAAGAACTTTTTTTGCTCTTTCCGATGATGCCAATAACTAAATTTTTGCAAAAATTGACTTAGCTCATTTATTCCCTGTACCCTTCATATGTATATAGATGAGGAATAACTAAATGCAATAAATTCAGTATTTAAATTAATGTATTTTTGATTAAAAATCCTGAGACACGTAATTTTTGCATCTAAAGTGACATTCTACAACGTAAAAATTACATCGTCTGGCAGCCCAACCGAATTTCAATTGAACACAAATTACGCGACTCAAAATACGCGACTCACAACTTACAAAATTACGCTCGTTTGGCCTCAGCCTAAGTTTAACACCTTTTGAGTGACAGTCGTAACCCTCAAATTTTAAAATTAGAAGTTTGGGCTTGTGATACCCCATTTGAAAAGTTATTTCATTTTTTAATCAAAAATATTATTGTTTTGAAATTTATGTAGTAAAAACTAACATAAAAAATAAATCCATCTAATTAATGAATAATGAATGAAATTTGCTCCAATAAATTAAAAAATTTAATAGCTAATAGCGTTATGTTCTTGATAATGTAAAAAAATAACAGACAACCGGGTTTTTCAACTCTATCAACAAAAAAGAAGTCATGAAAACTTATCAACAATATCGAGAGTTGGTATTGTTAGTTTTATTGAAATTGCTTAGCAACTTGCTGTCTGATTGCGAAATCATTTAATTATTTGTCAGTCTTGTTTGAGGTTTGCTAACTACAGTTCAAAAACAGGGATTATTTAACCGAAATGCATAAAATAACATTTGTACAGATGGTTGGTTACGGAGATAGAATACGATTACAGACCGAACTTGCTCGCCTATTTTAAGAAAAATTTCCAGATTTGTCGTCTATGTCACAAGCTACAAGTAGTAAAATTGTAAAGGAGTTTCGGCAACGTGGACATGTACGGCAGATAAAAAAAACATTTTAGTGAAATGAGTAACGATACTAAAGTAGATGTAATGCTTGAATTTAAAGAAAATCTATATAATTCGTTTCAGCAAGGAGCTTCATCATTGAATGTTAGTCATTCCTCGGTTCTTCAAGTATTAAAACAAAATAAAATACATCTCTGTAAATTGATATCAATTCAGGAGTTCACTGAAGGCGATTTTAATAGAAAAGTGTATTTTCGTGAACAAATAATGTAAAAGTTAGATAACAATACCCAACTAGAAAATGTTTTCTGTCTGGTGAAGCCACTTTTATTCCTAGTAGTATATTAATCATCAAAACTGTCGCAGCTAATGTAAAAAAAATTCTTACTGGTTGGAAGAATTACATATACAATTCCATGAAAACGTTAATATTTGGGCAGGCATAATTAAATACCATATCCTTGGTCCTCCTTTTTTTATTGATAGAAATTTAAATGGAAATAACTATTTAGACCATTCTAAAATAATATCGTGGTAACTTTGGGAAACTTTTATCCTGCTCAAGAAAAAGTACAAGTTCCATCTAATGTAATATGGTTTTGATAGAATGGAACACTACCACATTACCAAATCAATATTCAGTAGTAACTCGATTTAACATTTCCAAATCAATGGATAGGGGCAGCGACGACTGATAGAATGGCCTGCACAATCACCTGATCTTCCTACATTAGAACTCTTATTAAAGTAAAACACATGAATTAGCTAACTTAACAGAAAGCAATTAGATCATTTCCTGATATTGGGGAATATTAGAAAACATTTTTATTTAAGATTAAGATGCTGCCAAGACGTGCTAGGTATGGAATTTAAACATCTCAATAGTGGAAGGGTTCATGATAAATTGATCATTGAAAAAACAAAATACTGAGGAGACACAATCATTGTATAGTTTTTATATGCCCCAGCCATCTTGTGCCCATGGAAGATGTTTAATTTTGATGAAAAAACATAACATTATTTACACGCTCTGTATAGTATGTTCCTTTAATTTTTTGAGTATCTTCTCTCTGTAGAATATTCATCCATAATAGAGCTACGATTGACCAAAAAATCATTCAAATCCGACTATTGATTTGGAAGAATTATGGTCTTAATAAAATAAAAATTATAATAATAATATCCTTAACTTATGTGGAGTAGTTTATTAGGATCAACGAGAAATTTGTCAAGTTTTTTTGAATGGAAAAACATATTAATTAAGAGTACGTAGTCTGATCAGACCTCTCCACCATCTATAGGGAGTGGATTATTAGAAAATCTACTAAAGCGGAATTCTATCAGGAACATAATAAATTTCAAATCTAGGTTATCACTAGATCGTATAACTCTTCTAGCCAGTAATGGTAGATTTGAAGAATCCCGATGTTTAGAATCTATCAACGACTGAGAAGAAGATGCAAATAAAAATGTGTAAGTGGCAGTGTCCAAATTTGTTTAAAAAATTACTTCAAACCTTTAACCTTTAACTGTGTCGGTAGACATGAATACACCCTTTAGTAGTATTTGTATGTACAATAAAAATAAATACAATTAAAACCATGAAAAAAAAGTAGACAACCTTCACAAACTTAGAGAAGTGTTTGCATGCAATCATAAAGAAAATAAAAAACATGGGGCAATTAAGTTCGATAAAGGATAAGAGTTATTATAATCGACTTGTCCAGGTCTTACGACTCAAAAACGATCATAAGAGATTTATTCTATATGAAGGGTACAGGGAATAAATGAGTTAAGTCAATTTTTGACAAATTGAGAAAAATCTTTTCAAAAATTCAAAACGCTATAATTTTACAAATAAAAGTATTTTTAAAACCTGCACATTATGAAAGAAAATGTAGGTTCCCAACAACAACAACCACTATTAGAAAGAACTTTTTTTGCTCTTTCCGATGGTGCCAATAACTAAATTTTTGCAAAAATTGACTTAGCTCATTTATTCCTTGTACCCTTCATATGTAATACCTATAGTTAATTTTTTAATTATTGCCCGTTACATTATCCCTGAATGAACCTATATCAGAATTATTCTTTTGGACTGTGTTCGTTAAACTTGTATAAAATGATTCCAGCCATTATTGGCATGTACTTCGTTTGGTGACTTTTTGGGAACATAATAACATTGAAAAATATATTTTTGAATTATAATTAATGGAATTTTTTTTGTGCAATTAAGTTTATATAATAATGTTTATTAAAAAATTAATTATAAATGGCTATAATAATTAATATAAATGGCTCAATATGATAGATAATAATCTATCATAGTGAGCCAATATATGTATGTTTCTTTTTAATTTTATACATATTATATATAAATGTCCAATATGTAAAGAACAATATTACTAGTTAGGATTTATTCATTTAAAATTTGTACGTGACATTAATTTTGCATTACGAATTTATTTCCATTTGAGTGGCATAATAATTCCAGATCCTCCCGTGACAGTGACAGCTCCCAATAATAAATATTCTATATCATTTCTGATTAATTGAATAATAATTACTGCAAATATTTTCATTGCTCTTTATAAATTCATAATACAAGTGAAACTCTCTGTTTAATATCTCCAATTTGGGTTTATTTTCTACAGCATTTTACTGTTCAAGTTCTCCAGACAAGAACATCTGTGTCTTTTTTACTAATCCTTATTTAATAACGGGACAAAAACCTGTTACTGCTGTCTGTGTCTTGTTACGTCTGAATATAAAATTGTTTAAGTTTTCATAATTTTCTATAGATTGAGTAAAATGTTTAACTATCTTTGGTGATATTTTCGGTTAATAAACTCTAGTTTCAATAATCCTGCACAACCAGAAGAAAATCAATATAGATTTCTGGGGTCATATATTTACACTGTAAGTTAACACTGTAAGCTGTTTACTGATTGTAAGTTAACATTAAAAACACCATGTTTTTCTATGGTTCCAATCAATCACTTATTTTTTTTACTCTCATTAAAAGTGTTCCAATGCATAAAATTTTATTGTAAAATCAATGAACAGTTTTTCAAAGAGACAATATGAATATTGAATACATTTATTACCTAATTCTCTGAATCCATTTATTGAAGTTATGTATAAATCCCGTATTTTTTGAACTTTTTTTTGAAATCACCGAGAACTGTCTATTTTATTTTTAAACACAGTTACATTTTGAGATGATTATCAATTTTTTTACATCATAGATTTAGGAATGTTAACATATTTGTATTTTTTTCCAAACTAAACAATTTTTTTACCAAATCTCAAAAATTCTAGAGACAAAGAGAGAGCATTTGAAAAGGTGTTATTTAAAAGACAAAATATACGTCAAAATTTTTTCGAACACATTCAATATAGGTTTGGTGATTTACGATTAACTGTTAACTGATTTTCCAAACATGTTTTGACGATATAATCGCAAAAAAAGGTCATTTTTTCCCCTTATCTACTGATACTTATTCATTGATATATTCACTTTTTTGAATAAACTATAGAGTTGGTTTAAAGTTTTAAGTGCCTTTTTCATTATTTGATGCATATATGTATATGTTATTGCTCTTCATACAGAAATATACATATAATAAGCAACAAGTTTGTACGGGTGACAATACTTTTTCATGCTAAATTTTGCTAATTGGCGTAGAATGGAAGTGACCTTTTTCCTTAGAGGCATATGTAATTTGAAATTAATACTGTAAACCATGAATCCAACCTAAACATCTTCATCGGTTACCGTTATGGATAGCCAGGCATTTCGTTGGACGACTGTTTTCAACAAAGTTTAAATGTAGCATACCAACCAAAAACACTATAATGGCTTTGAATGCTTCTAGACTTTCCATATACAGTTTTTGAGCTAAAATACTTCTGAAATTTCTATAAAAAAATATTCAACATATAGTATATACATATTTAAAATCGTATAAAGTAAAAACATCATTTTTATATCACTCGTGTTCATTTGAATTAATTAAAAATACATCCCTAATATTTTATAATAACATAAATTAAAATTTTATATGCTTAAAAGAAGCTTACTCCTGAGTGATATATGATGTTACATGAAAACATATTCATCATTCCCTTTATTGAGAAGACATTTTCGGGGCTTGGAGTATGCATTTTGTCTCCTTAGTGTATTGTGATGTTAAATGGTGCTTTTAATTAATTACTTGTCTTTTTATATGCAGTTTTTTCTTTCAAATTATTTTATAATATTATGTTTTTTGTGTTATTACTATTAATAATACAAATTTTACAAGAAGGGTAATCAATAATCTCGAGTACAGACAGCTGTCAATATAAATAAATATATGTGTAGATACAAAATGTATATTTTTCAAATAAGGGCAATCAATTCCCATTGGGAATTAATTAGTATTCTGGTTGACATGACTGAATTATTTTATAGTGAAAACGTACATACGGAAGTATGTATGAGTGTTCAGAAAAAAATGAAACTATTTAATTGGTATAATTTAGTAAGTTTAATGTTGTCGTAATAAAATACGTACGGTTTTCGACTTATTGCCATTTTTCTTATTTAAATAGTAATACCGTTTCTTAAAGGACTAATACTATATGTGTTGTCCCATATTAAAATCCCTATTAAATAGGTAATTTTTTAAGATATATGACCGCTTTAAGGATGCGAAAATTTCAAAGCCCTTAAATGATAACACTAAATGATGTGAGAAAAAAAATTTTTAATTAAAAACAGAATATTGTTGTAAGATTCCATGCCGCAAAATGCAGGATAAAGCTTAATAAAAGAAATGTTTTGCAACACTAAACGCAAATCAGAAAATACAATTTCTTTTGTGTGTGATAACAGCGATACAAAATGCCAATAAGTCATATATTTTCTATATTTCACTACAACAATACTGCCCTTAGAAGGTAAACCCCTGTTTTTGAAAAAGAAAAAAATTAAATCTTCTTCTCTACCAGATTGTACTCGAATATATATTTTTTATGTTTAACCCCCAATTTCCCTATAAACAGCCTTAATTTGACAGAATTTGTTCATAACAAAGACAATTTTGTCAAACTACAACATTCAAATTTAAAAATAATTTTCTTCAATTTTTCTTCAGATTCAAATACAGAAGTTTACTATGGTGGCAGAACATTGAGGTGATCTGATAATTTGCAACGTAGCCAATATTCATTAATTTCTGGATTCCTGTACAAACAAATATTTGGATTTGATGAAAAATTATATTTTGCTCGGTAATTCCAATTTCAGATAATAACACCTAAATTCAATCCTATACCAAAGTAACAATTGTTAACTTGGAACGTACTATTATTTATGGGAATGATGTAAGTCGCACAAAAACAAGCTTTTTGCGATTTGTAGAATGCGATAAGCTGTTGATACAGATTCAACTAATTGCCCTTAGTTTAGTGCGAGATTTTTAAAATGTCGGATAAATATCACTTCCAATTTTTGTTTTGTGATTAATTGTAAGAATACTGTAAAACCTTTTATCTGTTATTCTTGAAATTATTTAACTAAATCACATTTCTTATGTTTCAGCATTTCATTATGTAAAAAAAGGATAAATAAAACTTTGGGGTTGCACTAATAAAGTGGTCTGTTTTTCCATTTGTTGCAGATCATCAAGCAACACATCGCAATGGTCAATTTTTCTAGCATTGTTGTATGCTGCAATGGCAACACATGGTGACATGTTATATGCAATGACGTCACATGCTACATGTTGCCAGTTGTTGCCTTGACGTAAGGCCAGTGTATTTATATTTGATATTCAACACCTATCCAAATTGCACAAATTAGTAAATTGTAAAAGTTGTTCAGAAAATGTAGATATAGATATTAATTACAAACTTTTGTTCCATTGTTAATACCTGAATGCTCTTTAGACGGTACTCGTTTGAGATTTTACAAACTTTCCATTTCAGCCCTACTGAAAAATTTAAAACTTCATTAAATTTCTATGTATTTTCTCTCCTTGTTGATAAGCTGTTGCCGCGGCATTCAAACGGAGTTTTTGGCGAATACATTAAGAGGGCATTTTTCATTCAATATACATCTGATTTAAAAAGCGTTCACCTGATTTCTAAATCACATAAATTCCTCGCTAACGACTTGGAAAAACATTTTTCCGGATGTGAAGGCAGTTTATTATATTTCCCTTTAAAACGCTTCCTGAACACGATGCTACATTTTTTCTTATTTCAGCCCCTGTTGTGAATATAATACGTTGAAAACCCAAATATTCGAAATGTTGCTTTTGGATGTTTTATTATAATAACATCTGAATCGACAAGTTTGGGAAAACTTTTTCAGCAAATCACAATAAGTAAAATTTATCATTTATTTAAAAGCCGCAACTTAAAAATTGGAATTGCGATTCAAAAAATTTATAATATAAACTTTTTTAACTGAATATTATCTAGTTAATACAAAAATATTTAAATATTTTTTCATAAATATTTATTTATGAAATGGATATAGTATTAGGACATTCGCAAATGTTTGCTGAAGATTACCATTTTAGAAAACAAAAAAAAATGAAATAATTGTATTTTAGGTAATCGAGGTAATTTTTTGATCTTCCGACAGCAAGAAATAATAAGTTTTCTATTGTTTTTTAACAAGACCAAGTAAGAGCCAAACATGTTCTATTCCAAATGATGTGAAAAAATTTCAGAGATATTCCACGTGATGTCAAATCATTAGCTCTTTTGAGAAAATGAGCTTACTCCTTCTAGTTCACCTACTTGGTCTCAATGCACCTTTAAGACGTATGTAAATCGATTGAATAAATGTTGACTTATGCTTACCAAATAGTTTGACCTTACCTAAGCGCCCGTTTGAAACTTTTGTCTTTTTTGCCACTAACATTTTTATATGACAATATTATGTTGAAAGCACCATTTCGCTGATATAAATTTTATTCAGCTCTGACAGGTAAGGGTATACACAGAAAACCTGCCTAATGTAGAAAGCCATAATCAATTTTATTTGTTTGGACGGTGCTACAATTATCCATGACAAGAGTGAAAAATGAATATAATCGCAATCTAAAAATTACCATCGAGGCGACTTAATTCGTATCCCGTGAGTCGTAGTTCTTTTATTTTAACCACATCAACGAAATCATATTTCAAAATTTACATAATGTGTTGTTGAAAGTCTCGGTGGGAAGTATTTTCAGTATAATATACACATATTTCACCTAGTTGGTTATTTAAATTATGAATGAGAAGTTTGCCGAATAAAGCCATCAATTTTCCATCTTTTAGTTCACCTTTTGGTTTGGCCAGCTGCCCATTAGGAAGAAAATACTTTATTTAAAACTAAGATACAGTCTTATAGAACTAATCACGTATTCATTCATCGCAAAATCAAAGTAATATATAACGCCCTAATAACTAATTTAAAGTCAGCGATCCACAAAGGTTGAACTAATCGAACAACCTCCTGTTAAACTAAACAGTTTGACCGCTGAAGAGGAATTCGAATTGTGAAGTTGTCTTTATGTCCGAATGAGTCCCTAATTTCCAGAATTGATTGATACCCTGGAAAGTAGAAGCTCCAATTGGTTCTTAATTACATTGGAATATAAAAAATTAATTTAGGTTTAAGCGGGTTGAAAGAAAGTTATTACATTCCCACTTGAATTCAAATATACATTTGCTAGATAGCAATTTCTTGAATGTTTCGTATCACACTGTAACCATCAACTTCAACTTTAAATATATATCCACTATTTCAAAAAACTGTTGCTCTCTTTCTTTAAACTTTCCCGGCAACCTGAAAACCCTAGCTGGAATAAACTTATTTGCATATCAGACATGCAACTCTCCTAAGAATACTTTGATACTTAATGGGTAATTCTCATAATGGAATTTTAAAGATTCTGAAGCAAGAGTATTTTGAATACATTTACCTTATAGGGCATTTTATTTAAAACAAAAAAATCTACTTATAAAAATTTCTTTAAAGAAATTGTTTTGTTATTCTCTCTTATTCGAAACGTTCAAGTTCAATATACACAAGGTTCTATTTTAAATTTAACAGTTGGGTAATATCGAAATAAAAGCGAATAAAAATGTTACAGTGATGGCCGGAAAACTGCGGCAAAAGTGTTAAATGACGACCTCCTTTGCTAGCAAAACCGACATAATTTAACTCGGGCAGATAAGATAGCTCTACATCATTCATGTCGCTGCTAAACAACGCCCACCACTCGTAAAAGACTTTAAATATATGATGTCGTTCCACGTTAAATGCAACACTTTCAAGTGACACTATTATACCTAAATCAAAAAAGTTTCATTGTTGATTAACCGAATTGAGCTATCAAAAGAAAATATTTTCTCAGATTTGTTCTACAGCATCGAAAGTGTAAAATCCCAAAAAAGGGTATTTGGGTGTTTAATGAAACATTAACAACAAATAGCTCAGCTGGAAATTCAGACAGATGTTACCACCAAGCTTTTGATTGAAATCAAAATGATAGTTGATAGAGATGCATATAAAATCTGTCCCAAAAAAGTTCAGCCATTGACTTTCTCGGAAATGTATTTATAGATATAAAATTTAAGATTGAGAACATTGAAAGAGAAGATTAGGCAATCCTTTTAACTCGTTCGCGAGAAACCATAAAAGAAGAAATGGGAGATAGCTGGCAAGACGTTATTTCACAATAATGCACCTGTTTCCAAGGCTCGCATTAACTTAGATGCTGTGTTGTCGTTCAACTAACATGAAATTAGCAATACACTATTTCCACCGGACTATTAGCGAATAGCTTACAAGTAAATTACTCTTTAAAACAATTAGAATTAAAAATTTAAATGATAAACGAAAAGAAATATGTTTCTGTGACGTATCCGATTTTGTAAATTAAAAAAGAAATCCTCTTCTCAATTACTTATTAGTTACAATTACTTATTAGTAACAAATGTCCATAAAGAAAACATACTGTAGTAGAGAAATTAAAATAGTCGAAAGAATAATTGAGTGAACACACATCAAAACCGACGTTGATGAATTATTGTAGAAGGAATCATTTACAAAAGCGAAAATACCAAGGAACTTGGATAAAAAACCTTTTTAAAACTAATCATTATCTTACTTCCAGAACCTTTCTAATAACATCAAAAAACACAAATCCCTATAGATGAAATCAGCGTTCTGTCGTTCCTGTCGTTCCTTTTCAAGTATTCGAAGCTTTGCAGTTGCATTAGGAAAACTGCTGGTTTGTAGTGACACAAATGAATTTAGCTGAGTCAGCGGTTGTCGTCAAAATTTCAACTTCGTAGTAATCCTGACTTTAGACGATTTTTGATCACCCCTAGACAGTTTTCGACAAGCATATGAACAATTAAACTTGATCAAGCTACTTGAAAATATTTAAAATATATTTAAATAAATTTTCTCCGACTAGTTCTTATTAAAAAACTAAAAAGTAAATAGCCTTTAACTTCCTGTTAGATTCTAGTTTTAAACATGTATTCCTAACTTTTACACATGTAGCAGTAAATGTTATAGTTATACTGTTAGATGGAACGTCTGTTATTGAAAGCATTCACAAAAATGAAAATGTACAAACTTATGAAAGCAGCAATTTTTGTACATTCACAGTGTTCGTACAAGTGTAGGTAGATGAAAGTAGGTATAAATAAAATATTAAAAAATAGATTTTTTCGAATCAACATAAAAATGATGGTTCTTTTTTCAATTTTTATTTTCCATTTTCAACCAACAAAAAAATCTTTTTTTGCGCTGACAAAAACAAAATAATTTTAAACGATATCGAAAGATCATTTCCCAAGAGATATTTAAATCATCCACCAAATGTACGCACGATGGGAATTTTCATCAGACGAGATTTCCAGACAACCGAATTTTATTAATATGTATTAGGTAAAAGTGAATGACGTTTTTCCATTTTGAATAAAAGATATTTCGATTGGTTTGAAATTGTTTTGCTTGTAGTTAGATTTTGTTTTTCAATGAATCAAATCACAAACTGGACATAAAATAATTGGAAATTTACAATACATATACCCATGAGAATTGAGAAAATGTCTATATAAAACACCAATGCTTTTGTGCAGTAATTTAGGTACTACCATAAATCGCGTCTCTAAGAAATGATTTAAATAATGCGCAGCAGTAATATCCATTTTTGCAATTTCCATTTATTATCATTCTGTTTGCAGTGATACGTTGCTACCTAAAAATTCAGCTGTTGAAAACGGGACTTTATGACTGAATATTAATGTTTGTTTAGGTTTTCCAAAAAAGATTCGCGTTGCTTTCAATGAAAATGGTGAAATAACAAAAATGGGTCAGAAAATGAAAATAGGGAAAGCAAAAAATTAATATTCAAAATTAAAACATCACGTAACGAAACCGCGAGTCTCCAAAGTGGTGTTTCGCTGAACATTTGGAAAATTACTGCTTCAGAGTTAAATGGTTTGCTATTTTGACCGCAAAGCCGCTGTAATTTAACTCCGGGCGATAAGATAGCTTTGCATCATTCATGCGGTTACCGAACAACGTTCATACCAGTCGTAAAATCTTAAAATATATGACCTCGTTTCCGCTTTTGCACAATGCCTTCAAGTGCCACCTTTCTTAACCGTTATACTATTATTATATGCACTGAACGATTTTCTCAATTGTCATAAACTCCATTTTAAACGTGACTCAATGTTTAGAGCTTTGTTACTTTAAGAATTACTAAAAACGGTTTTTCGAATGGGAATTTTGACAAGTCAAAATTAAATACCTACGAAAAAATAAAATTAGACAAGCTTTTTAAACAAATCGTACAAAATCATTCGAAGAAAACGTTCTAAATTTTTATCTTTCTATAATAAATATCTTATTCAGAATTCTAACTATAACTTGCCTTATTCTTGCGATATCGTAGATACTGTAAAAACGGACCAAGTCAAAATCGCATGTTTGTACAAAAATTGAGATATTCTCATTTTTTGATTTCACATATGTATATTGTGAAATCTGGTTACTTTAAAGGAATGCACGTATGTATTTTTAGAGGAAAAAGTTTTTAGAAAAAATGATTGGTCAATTTTTTGAAAGCACAGATTATTTTTTTAGTGACTTGGTCGGTTTTTCACAATATGATAATATAATTTGAATTGACAGATTCCGTGGAAAGTATTACACTATGTAAAGCCATTATTATTTCCCCATTTACAACAGTATTTACATACCCCCAAAATTTTCCAAGTTATCCTCGAATCGCAGACTACAAAATCCTCAATTACGGTTTTAACATGTTAATCAATTATAATATTTTTCAAATGAACTAATTACATTCAGTGGATCTTGAAATAAAACGATTATAAACAGGAGTCCGAAATAGCTTCCTCGGGCTCTTATAGTGCTATAAGTGCAATTTACTTGGATTTTTATCTAATTCTGCGCTTAGTTTTTTCAACATTTAACCATCGTATTTCGTTTTGTTGGAATTAGTGTACAACATACGTATACTGCTTAAAATGTTATGTTACTACGTAACATTTTAGGTATTGCTAAATGTTATAGTAAAATAAAATTAAATAAGTAAGTACTCTATACCATAATGTACAGATATATGATTTTATAGCAAAATTTTTCTGACATTTACGAAGGCTTTCCAGACCCATATATTTTTGGCTTTTTTACTCAGGACAATATTTTTCACCTGTCTGAATAATTGAATTACATTCTTTTGCCTTCATTAAAAGGAAGAAAGCAAGAACGGTTGAAATAAGTAGAAGAGTTTCTAGTTATAACCGAATTACATTTCCTTCTAAAGCGAACAATAATATTTATCACATTTCAAATTTGTCCCTCAGGAAAAGTGATTGCTCATTCGTGACACAGCTTTATTATCCCATCAAACTATCTTCCCTAATATGATGTTGGTATATGATTTTATCATTATAGCAAGCGATTTTCCTATTTATATGTTCTTGTTATATCATGTAATAGGAACCAACGTAGATGAAACGTAGGTGTTCGAATTTAAAACAATGTTTTTATTGTAATGACAACGACATTATAATCTCGGAATACAAACTGACAGTTTCATTTCTCTAGTCGACTAATGGTTAGGGACTTTATATTCCCCTTTCGAGACGAGATATCTAATATAAAGCTAAAAATATTCTGTACATGAGTTTGCGATTTCCTGAAATTTGTTTAACGCCATTCCACACCTAAATAAAATATGTGACTCAATAAGTGTGTGATATTTTCGATGTTTACTGATATATTGAAACGTCATATCGTGTATTCGCGGTACACGGCAATATATGTTTATATAACGAGGATATATCCATACGCTGGACGAAAAACGAAATTGATCTGAATATTTCCAGTTAGATTTATTATTATTGCAAGGATTGTATTGGCTACGATTCTTTATAAACGGTATTCTTCGAATATATTTGACTTCTTATCACGTTTCTCCTCAGTACGGGAGAAGAGGCTTTAAACTAGCCAGTTTACGAAACTATAAGGTGCTCCTTGAACTTTCAATATCACATTTTTGAACCTGTTATCAACACTTTAAAAATATCGACTTCGGCATTTTTATTAACTTCAAAACACTTTAGTTTCATTTACCTTTTCCTCGCCCTTTCGCAATTTCCTAGCGCGAAAACATCGCCCTATAAAAGTAAAACTCCACTTCACTTTGGTAAAAGAGGTTTATTGAATTAAAAATATTGAGTATAAAATAAAACTGAATTTATGCTCCACAGAATGTAAAATTTATTTTAAACTTTTAACCATGTAGGTACAAAGTTAGTTCGGTTAAATTGAAAATAAAACTAATGAATAAAAGAATAATTATTAAAACTAAAAATAAGTGCGGCTTAAATTGCTTTTGTGCCTCTTACCTGTTTCAATTTACTTTCTGTTTACTGAAACTTTCGGGATTTAATGAGCGTCTGTTCTTAATAAGAGAAAAGCTCCATCCATTAAACTCACTTTACCTGCAGCCTAATTTAAAGCCGCCATATGGTGTTAGTGAGCAATTTTCACGTTGCACACCTATTTTAGGAAAATAGGAGGGACGGTAGTGCAATTGATTTGAAGTACACAAAGAAATTAATTTTCTTTTTTTCGATAAATAAAATGAGAAATCTTTTATGAATGATGCGTTTGAGGCGTTCGAAATTAAAACGCCTAACCGATTGCCGCGTTTGCACGCAACACGTTTGCCATTTAGAAAACTTCGAATAAGTGACTGGCAATTATTGCCACCCCTCGTTAGTTGGCACGAAAGAAAATACTTCACTTTTCGTGATAGAGCTACATAATCAGGATATATTATTTAGCACTATGTCTTATCCTTTTATCTGAAAATTAATGTTTTTCTGTAAAAATAATACTCATATGTATAAGTAAGAAATTGCTTTGGCAGCGTTTTAGCTTTTGTGTTCGGTACCGCTCAGACACTCATCGGACCACATCAGGAATTTATAGCGGCAGGAGCTAATGTAAAGGGCTAGTCTAGAACTGTGTTCTGGGCACTTTAGAGCTAAATCTCATAATTTTACAAATTTTAGGAAATTTTAACGTACTTAGAGGCGGTTTGTTAGGTAACAAAGTTATTTTTTATATTTTCGTTATCGATTCACTCAAAAGACATTCTTATTAAGGTAACGTTTATTAGAAGATTATGCGGGTAACTTCCTCTATTACTTTTCTTAAAATATAAACAATTAAGCAATGTCAGTACTTTTACCACTAACCCATAAATGACGTAGAAAAAGTTAGTTGGTTGATTGATTGATACTTTAATATCATAACTTACCACGATAAAACATGATATTCAAACATTCTTGAGACATTTATTTTGTCAGTGAAATGCAAAAAATGCAACATTCTTTAAGATTGTAAATGGGATCAATTTATGCCAATAATTTAACGACCCATCCAAGTCATGTCTCAGCCAGTAAATTCTGAATTTGCGTCTGAGCTTTTGACCTTTCCGCTATAAAT
Organism: Hypothenemus hampei; assembly: GCA_013372445.1. NCBI lineage: Eukaryota > Metazoa > Arthropoda > Insecta > Coleoptera > Curculionidae > Hypothenemus > Hypothenemus hampei. The sequence continues at coordinate 619,703 of JABRWK010000019.1, read as the reverse complement.
CATGTTTATAGAGGATTTGAATTGATTTAGAGTCGAATTAGGACCCAAGAGAATCGCTTATATAAATATCTAGGAAAGGACTTTATTCGTAAATTCGATCTAACTTATATTACAAACTTTTCAAACCTTCAAACTATTGTATTCTAACATTGTTCTCTACCCTATTACCTGACTTAGTTTATTTCTTGAATCCTATAAGTTTTTTTTGAGTAGTTATAAACAATTGGGTGCCCGAAACATACACCAGACTGTTTAAAAAAATTTTAGAAGACCATCAATAAAGATGAACTATTATTTGTCAAGTGGTCGCAGTTTTACGCATTTTGTGTGCTTCTCATACATTTTATTCTGGCGGACATTCCATTCAGATCCTTTCTGGTGATGGATGAGGAAAAAACTCATAAATTTTAATTTCTCTTTAGAGTTTCCTAGATATGAAAACTGGCAAAATGGTCTTTTTTCTCGAACGAAACGTCACGACTTTTTTTTTATTTATTTACTGACATAACAAGTAATTAACCTAATTTGAATTTGACAAAATATGCCATTTCTCGTATATCTTTGGATTTTCTCTCTTATATGGTTTCCGGATAATTCTGCAATTACAACAGTAAAAGCCACAAAAACCTTAGAAGGAATAGTAAAAAATAGCAATTTCCAACCTGAATTGATACATCCCAATAATATGGAATATGACAGCTTAGACGATATTTATTATATAGACGAAGATGAAAATAAAATAGCTTAGTCAGGGGAAAAAACATATTAAACAATGGGATCATTGGGTAAGCAAAGGGTTTTCAGTTACATTAACAAATAAGAACATAGTGTTTCCTCATTTCAGGGAAAATGGTCAGATTGCAGCGTATCATGTGGAGTTGGTAAAAGCGTGAGATGGAGACATTGTGTTTCATCAGGATGTGCAGAAGGGGAAAAAGAAGCTCAAATACGAACATGTACAATGAAACCTTGTCCATAATAAGTAGTTTAATAATAAATGATATCTGTGTTGTGGAAAGTTTGTTTACCTACTCCACTAACGTCATGATTTTTACATAACTTGGTAATTTCTTGTAACACTTTTTCTTCTACACCTTCTGTTAACATAACATTTTTGTTACGTATAATTGATTTGAATAATCGTTCGAACTTTTTTTTCTAATTCAAAATATTTATATTACCCAGGTAGACTAGCAACCATGGAACAGCGCAAACTTAAAGTTTAATTTTAACATGAAAAGATTTTTTTTCCTTTTATATAAAGATAAAATACTTTTTTGATGATATATGTATAAATTTTTCACCAAATATTAAATACGTTGCTGAAAATGTGAAATACGTTTAAAAAACCTGCTCTTACCTACAAAATTTACTGACAAATAAATGCCTAAGGGCGACCGGGTGCAGGAGGAAAAATTTATATGACAAATTCAAAAGTTTTATTCAGCTTCTGCCTAGTAAAAACGTGATTTTTAAAAGGATATTAAACCATCTTTCCGGGCTGAATGTGAAGGTAAAGTTGCGTAATTAGATAACCTGGAACATTTTCAAGGATTAAATTCGTTCTCTAATGGTACGAAGGCAATTACTTTTATAAGCACTTGTTACTAAGATATATGGCATGAAATTTTCTCGTGGCCATTTTTCTCCTCGTTATGCGCTTTGCAATGTACAGAGAAGTGCCTTTAATCAGTACATATTTTCTTTGCATAAATGGAGCGTATAGAATTAACTCTAATGTAACTTATTTGGCATTATAAAGAAATATAATAAAAAAAATGTTATTCCAATGGTTTAGGGTAATAAAATAAAAGAGGATAGAAAAAAGAACCAAGGCAACAAACAATAAAGATAATAGAAATCAGTGGAAACTGAGAAATTTCGAAGATCAAATTTCGGAGATCGGAAAAAAAATTAAAGATGTCAAGAGAGGAGAATAATATACCTAAGCCTAGGAATATTAAAAAAACAATAACTAAATCAAATTCAAAACTTTTTCAATTGATCTACACATTAATAAGTTCAGGAATGAAAAATTTTAAGAAAACATTTCAGTTAGGTAAGGTACATCTCTCTTAAAATATCTAATTTTCATATAATGTAAGGATTATAACAACAGTTTGTAATCAATTTAAAGATGAACAATTAAACGAATTTTATTAATCGATTATGTCGACTTGACGAAAACCAGAATGTATAACAGTTAGTGAAATCAAAACAGAATATAAATTTAAGAAAAAATAAATGATTAGTAACGTTTGAAAATTCGCTCTTAATTTTATATTAAATAGGATCATCAGTTTTTGTTAATAAGATTTTCTAGATTTTTTTAATAATAATTCATATAATCTTATTGTTAAATTAAAAAAAGAAATTTGCACTTCTAATAATAATGTTATTTTATTACAACGATTCTGCATGATAACAGTTTTTTGTAGTATAATGAGTTTTTCTTCAATCAACTTTTTCCTAATTTTCTAAAAATAGTTGAAAATGAGAATATTATTTCTTGACGAGTTACTTCTCAATGACTCACAATGAAATTCTTCAAAATTTTGTCAAAATGTAACTAAAAATTATAAATAAAAGCAAAGAAGGCCAAAGAAATTGTTTCATATTAGGTATATAAAATATAGACAGATCTAAAGAGTATTGTAAAAGATGTAGATCTATATGTACTGTAAAACAATGGATTGAAAATTAAACTGAAATTGTATACTAATCAAGCAGTCAAAGATCGTGTATATATTTAGCTCAATTACTACACATGTCATTTAGATGCTCAGACGTTTTTAGACCGATAATGTTGAGGATGCTTTAATACTGTTGTTATGGAAGAAATATGAAAATAATTCTAAAATATTAAATGAATAAAAAATATCAAAAAATGCATAAAGACAATTGGCTATGTTATTATACATAACGTAGAGTCTATTTTTTAATATTTAAAATTTTGGGAAGGTCAATTATATTCCTTCAAAAGTGATAGTATTAAGCATGTTTGATTTGGCGTTTTTTTTTTTAACGTTGAGTTTCGTTGTTCTCCTAAATTTTATATTGCTTGTTATTAAAATTAATGCAGCGTTTCGGAATCATTGTTAAAATGCAAACTTTGAATGATGTCATTACCGAAACAGAGACATCATAATCGGATCAGATGAATAAGTTGTAACGAGAAGGTAGATGTTATAGCATCCAAAGTTACAAGTTAGAAGTTTTATTAAGACTTCGAAAGCTATGTTAAATGGGTGCTTAAGTATTACAGGTTGCTAAATACCTCATTTATATTTACATACTTGCTTTAGTTTATCCATTTCAGTGACACTGTACTATTTTAAAAATTGATTAAAGTACTACGTACGCATACATAAATTTTTAGTTTAAAGTAAAATGTTGAAGAAACTTTCAATATATTGTGACTGCTTCTTCTCGATTACGGTTTAGAAGTTTTGGAATATTTCTTTGGTCGATTTACGTACGTGAAAAGATAAGAATTTGAAACGGATATAGAATTATAGGGATAAATAATGGTGAAATCCGGCGGCCCGGACGAACAACTAAGATATTTCACGTATAAAATTGAAATAAGGGTAACTTTTAAATACTAAAGAGCTAAAAGAGAGAAAACAACAGAAAGAGAGAGAGAGAGAGAGAGAGAGAGAGAGAAAAAGAGAGAGTTCATTGTGCAACAGAAAATCCGATGCATTATATATAAATGTAGATTTCGACTGCATTTCTGATTTATATTTCGTGCATTTTAATATCCTCCATCGTCAGCGACAATTTATAATGGGCGACAAGGCAAGATTTCAAGTAAATCGTCGCCTTTCAATCGAGAACTTTGTGCGAGGGATCTGCTTTTGCATCAAAACAAAGTAAACTCCATCAAAACGATTGTAAATATTTCTCCTTCTCTGTATTACAATCGAGACGATATTATTTAAGAGTTTCTCGTGTCGTTCGAGTTTTCAGACCTTTGAGAGCGGAACTTGAATTTTGATTGTAAAAAAAATATTATTTGAAAAACAATTTTTAATTATTGTTTATGTTTTGACATTTGACAAATTCGTTTACTGTTCAAGTGAATAGTTTAAAACAAAAATGTCAAAAACCAACCCAATGTACGAAAGAAATAAAATTAAAATTTATATTCGTAAAACTTTACTTAACGATCGCAAAATTTTTGACAAATATTTTTACATCCTATTATAAAACTTTTATTTTATGTATGTGTTACATAGAAAAAGATTAATTTTAAGGAATGTACCAATAAGAGCTTGAGAACTTTATTTTCGAATAAAACTACCTTACACAAGGAGGATTTTTAACAATTGAGGGGTCTAGAATAAAAGGGGTATAAGTGCATTATTTAATGTTAGTTAAGAGCATATTGGACTAAATTAAGTTCATGTCTGTTTGGTATAAAATAGATCCAAATGATTTTCAGGCTTTCGGCGTGATAAAGATGACGAAAAAATACAGCTTTCTTGGCAACTTTTTGTTATTCATCTAACTTTGGACCCCTCAATTGTTATACAATCATCTATAATAATAAACAGTACATCATTTAGATGTTCTTGTCTATTTTATATGTATAAAGGTATGCATAATGTAAATGAAGACGATAACTTAAGTTTGTAGTACTATTTTTAAATAAATTAGGCCCTCTCACGAATAATAAGTTCATTATTAGCTTTGAAGTAGGGAGATACTTTGGGTTTATCGATGTATGATTTTCCTAAAATATGAAATGATATGACGACATGAAAAAGAGATGTAAGGTGAAATTGCCGTTACGGCAAAATACTGAAACACTGAAATTTTCCGAAACAACCGTCAAACAACTCAACAGCCGTAACAAATTGTTGATGACTACGTTGAAAAAAAATAAAAAAAACATATGCTATGCAGATGTATTTTTTAAAACCTTGAATTTGGACTCTCCAAAATCTTCTATAAACTAATCTCTCACTGGATCAAAAACAAAGTTGTGCGTTGATAGTTGTGTATCCAAAGCTTTCAAGGAACAATCAGGCAGATAGATAACGTTATCGATTATTGAGAAATTCTTGTAAAAAGAACAGATATTTTTCATGTGAATTATAAAAGTTTCTTTGTTTATTCATATTTAAAAGTTTCTTATGCAAACCTGCTGATCTGTGTTCTAGTTTCGTCTATAATAAATGACTTAAGAGATCACATTGAAGTTTTTACCGAAAAATTTGCGTCAGAACGGCCAGGAAAGCTTTTTCGCCCCCATAGTGTAAAACTGTGAAAAGGGTAAAATTAAAGAGTTCCAGGCATTCCGGTAATATTCTCTGTCAAAGATAAACGACTCCAATATATTTAACGGTGAACTTCATGAAACTTATTCTGAAAGTCAACCATGGGAATTGTTCGTTCCTCTTACGAGATTATTAATCTTCACCTTTGCTACGCGTAATATCTTTTCGAAATGGATAAAAGCCAAAGTTTTGTTGAGATTATGTATGTCCTAGATGTACTTGCCAATTTAATTGCTTTTTAATGTCTGCTAATTTGGAGTATTCATAAATCATGTACTATACGACGGTGTGTTCATTTTCTATTTTTTTTTCCATTGTAGTTGAAAGATTTCTAAAAATACAACTTTTCTATGCTTAAATAGATTTATTTTTGCAAATAAGTTACTCAACTTTGTGATAAAATTAGTTTGGCAAGAGCGACGAATTTCGACAGGAAATTATTCTTTTCAAAATATAATTATTCGCAGCCGAGACAATTTTAACTTGGAAACAACCAGTCAGTAGTAAACTTTTCAGCCATTTAATTTTGGTTTACTGCCCCAAGTTTTCATTTGTATTACTTTAATCGTCCCTAAGGAAAGTCACCAGTTCAAATGATATTATGTATTTATTAATATTGAAATTCAATTTCCATTTATACAGGAAACATACCCGAATAAACATAAGATTTAACTGAATTAACGTAAACCATAACTCTGGTTATCTGATTCCTACCTTGTATGTCGAATGCTACATGTTTCCTTGAATAAACATAAGATAAATGAATTGCTATATTATTATTCATGAACATAGAAATATTTTCTATTTCAGAATCAGATTACCAATTGAATTGCAGGCAAAAAAACGAAGCAAAAAAAAACACATATTTTTGTATCATTCTTTATCGGTTACAGTTTGTAGCGTCAATGCAAGATTAACAGTTAAATATAATTTCATTTCAACAACAACAAAAAACCATCGACAATGATAAACCTATCTGCCCATATATCAAGGCAATATTTCGTTAACGGGCATAGACAAATTTGGTGTGACAATATTTTTTTATTGGTTTAAAAGTCGTTCGACATACAAAACGCATAAAGCCGTATATTTTATTTAGCAATATCAATATTATTTGAATTATTGTTTTATAGTTTAAAAAAAGCTTGCCGCAATATGATTTACAATTAAGTGATGTAACAATCAAATTTAAATCAAACTGTAATTAAATTCTCTAAAACAATTTTTATCCGGGTTTAATTGCCGTGGTCCAAAAGTTTTACAATTATGCGTTTCGCGTATAATTGCCGTGAGCATCTTCAGAGGCGAATAGTTACAGGCCAAAGTGATCTCATTGATGGAGCGAGTGAACATGTGTAACATTCTATAATGACAGACCAAATAAATTTTATCAAATTTACTATTTGCTATTGTTATTTTTTAACATCAATATAATTTGATTGCTAAGAGGCAATTTAAATTCTATATTCCCAGTTTTAAAAATTTCGTTAGTTTTTTTAGCAATTTTGCAGGTTTTTTTGAATCTAAATTCTATGTCCTAAACAAGTTTTCACGTAGACTTCATTCACTAAATACATTTTTCAGAATTAAAGATTATGTATATGTTCCATATTGAGCATCAAAGGTTTCGAAAAGCTTAGGCGGAACATGACAAAAAAGACGTTGGGATATACTGCTTTAACCTTTTTGTTAAAAAGTCTTATGGTAAATATACGATATAATACAAGAGTTTTATACTTCGACATATAACTCTATATAATATAATTCATATTAAACGCATTTTGCACAATATACCAGATGTTGCTAATTCTACAAATCTTGTGTAATTACATAATTGTTTTACTGAATGTTTATTGATCAAATTAAAATTAATATGAAAACTGCAATATTGGGCGGATATAAGAATGAAATATTTTAAAATGATAGAATGAATCTGTTAAAGCTAATAATGGATCAAAGATGCAATGAAAAGAAATTTGTTTCCATGAACACAGACGAATCATAGAAAACAGTATTAAAGATAATTCCAATGTCAAGTACTATATACGAGATACATTTATTTTCCTATGATTTGACGTACTACTTCACGTTGCGAGATTGTTTTACATATTCTATAGAAATGAAGTCAATATTCAAATCTTTTCAAATACCCTAAAGATAGAATTCAAATTAAATTTGAATCCTGTTTTTGGGATATTATAAAAAATAATGTCAACATGATTTATCTGTCATAGAATGTAACAAATAAATAAATAAATGGGCCATGTCACTAGAGTTAACTTTTTTTTAATTCCTATTTTTTAAAGGGAAATCGATACTTAGAAATAATAAAATGACTTTCTTTATTTTTGTATTAAACTAGAAAGTTTTGTGGTGATTTTAAACTAATTGTAACGTTTCTTGATAGTGAATACACATATTCAATATTCAAATACAAAATTACAAATTCCTTTTGCAGAAGAACGATTTCTTCAACATATACAATTTTCGAAAGAAAATCGATTTTTTCGAAGTTATATTCATGTTTATAAGGAGAAAAGCATTTTCCAACGGCAACTAACCCATGAACTATTCTGTGATAATCTGTCGCTTTTGAACAGAAACGGAAATGAAAATATGTCACAACACCGTTATGAATTTTGGAGAGCTCTCCTGAGAAGTTAACAAAATTTCTTTATCTGCTTTTTCTCAAAGCTCAAAGAAGCTATGACATTTTTCTCCTTTGTTAATTTAGTGATTAATAGACTTCTGTTTAATCATTTGGTTTTGCTAAAATGTTGCATCTGACGAAATTAGGAAACTGGCCAAAGAAGAAAAACGAAAACAAATCGTATTTCAGAAAACTGAAATTCCAAATGATACAAAGTTTGAAAGAAAAATCTCTTCGATTAAAATTAACGCAATTATGTATATGGTAATCACACAGAAAAAAAAATTAAAATACGTTCATCCGATGCAGATAAAAAGGAATACAAATATAGGCATTTTTACATGTATATTGGCAAGTGTCGACTTCGCCTTAAGTGTTTTCCACAATTAAATTATATATACAGGATGGTCAATTGTAGTAGCAAGATTTCAGCAATCGATGAACTTTATTTTGAGATGAAAATGTTTTTCCATAAACATATATTTGACACGACTTAATTTTTAAGATACAGGGTCGCAAACTAGACATTGTATGTATTTTTATTTTTTTCAAATAATTTTCACAGTATCCCATCCAGTCGTGTCCAAGTTTTCGATAAATTTACAGACGGCGCCACATGCTATTTATTAATAAATATCTAAATTCTGGTAAATTTTTAAATCTCTTTGTACCAACCTTATTTATTCCCCGTTTACATTTACTTAAAAACAATAAGTCTCGTTAGGAGTAGGAGAGAATTCCCTTGAAAAGGGCGACCGATAAATTGGGCACTCCCGTTTTTCCTTAGTTTCATATGATATATACTCCCTTTATTGTAACTCCCTAAACACCATATACTGGCATTTATTAAACAATATTTGAATCGGTCGATTCACTTCTTTTTCACGTGCCGTAAAATATAGCTGAAAAACAGGAGTGTCCAATTCATCAACCGTCCATTTTAAGGAAACTCTCCCCTAGTTAAAACTGTTTTCGAGATATTTGGAATTTGGCTGTCATACACTTGTTTACATAAAGTTGTGATTTTATAGTAAAAATCTAATAGTAACGGTTTGATAGTAAGTTTTTTTAAGTTATTTTCTTATGTTCTTTAAATTAACGTCTAAAAAACGAAAGTATTCTACTCATTGCATCACCAGATTGTAACCTTTGAATTGTTTATCAATGATAGGTATACTTACGGCCTGATTTTAGTACTTGAACAATTTCTGTTCGGAAAGCACCAGTGATAATAAACACTCGTCTAATATTTATTGTTGGATCTATATCAAATTGACCCTACAACAAGTACTCGAATAAATTTGAAGCACAACGGAAGTGGATACTTTCTATTTGGAAAACTTCTCCTGTGTTCCATAGCTGTTAGCGCTGAATTCTCATTTTCAAATCCATATATAAAATGAATATCTGTTTGTTCTTGATTTGAAAAATAAAATGGTATTTTTTAAAACCTAAATAAATGGAATTAACATGTGTTTGTGCCCCCCGGTACAAAAATAACAACTAAAGATTATAAACGAAAAACTATCGTCAGTTATGGCAATTTCAGCTTTTTCGTTTTCGTCGCCTGCTGGTAAAAATTATTAATACGAATTGGAATAATTCTTTGACTATATATCAGATATGGACTGCTAGTTCCTTATACCTACAATGATAAATTAGCGATCCAAGATGTGGCGATACTGATGCCCTGGGCAGTGACTAATATTATCAATTTCCGATGTATGTAATTTAATAAAAAAGTATACAATGATATTACAACGTTTCATTTCCTAAACTAATAAGCAATAAATTATGATCGGTTCAAGGGTTTTTCAATGTAGCTTAATATGAAAATGTGAGAAAAATTTCTCGAACTAAAAGTGCAATTTTGTTTTTTTACCTTTGAAACTTAATCCTGCTTTTTCTCACTACGTGTTCTGCAACCATAAGCGACACAATTCTCATGGTTATTTTTTAAACACTTGATAACATTTAAAAAAACAAGTTCAGCACTTCTAATACCACATATTGTTTACCATCATAATGACGGTTGCGAATATTAGTACCGTCTGTCACAACACCGGTATCGCCATATCTTGGATCGCATAATGACGGCTCACTAGCAGTCCATATTTATATAGTCAAAGGAATAATTTAATATTGCAAAATTGAATCTTTCAGGAATTTTGACGCAAAATAAAAAAAACAAAATTTATTTTTTGGGTTACATTTAATGTAACTTTTGAGGATTTAAAAATTTAATATATATATATAAAAGAAATTAAATTTCGACAAAAGACAATTGAAACAACTGACGTTAATTTAAAAAAAAGAATATACTTAAATAGATATAAGTTTCGTGCTAGACTAACAATGAGTGAGCGATAGCGGGGCACGATTAAGAAAAATTATCCTGAATAAAATGGGTGAGTACTTATTTTAGTCTCACGGGAATGCTTGCTTCAAATTAAAAGTAGTTAGCTTTATTAGTTCACTGGCGCAGGTAAACTTTGAGATTAGGTACAACTATCCCATATAGATTTCAATAATCCGAGAGACTTTTGACAAGCTAGGGCCGCCATTCTGTAGTTGTTGGAGGAGCTCTGGATGTGGAGTATGGTTCCACGAGCGCAACTATGTAGAGTCTATCTTGGAGGTGTCCCTTTGGCCGGGCTACCCCCTTATGTTCCTGCTTTTATTTAATCTAATAGATGAATTGGGTAACTGCACTCTATTTTGAACCGAATAGAGGGACTATTGGTGAACGTTTCGTCCAAGTCCAAAACATAGGTGGCTGGGTGTCAAGGGGTTGCTGCTTCGCTGAATAGCATTTAAATTTGCTTTCAAGGTTCAGCTTCCTACGTGATTGACTGGTGTAGTCTTGCTCGTTAGCATCATTCTCACATGCGTTTTCGATAATTCTTCCAGTTGGGAAGTCTAAGCCAATGACACGAAGGGAAAGTTTTCTCCTCATACTATTCGTTTTAATTCAACGGTTCAATTAATTAATTATTGCGCTCCTACTCTCAGAATTTTTACACAAAATAATAAAATATTAAATAGTAAAAGTTCGTCGTTGGCAGTTAAAGATTATTGTGAAGAAACCTCAACTAGATCGAAAGCTCTAACAATCGAACTGTAAATTAAAATTTTCAATTTTTTAAATCTTAACTTTTTAGAAAATGTTTTGCTTTTTCATACGTTGTTTTTAAGAACAGAATAATAACACTAAAAATAATCTTCATTATCAAATCACAACTATCATATGTAACCAGGTTGTACTGTCAAAAACAAATTTCCAAATATCTGGAAAATAGCTACTTTTAGCCACTTTTAACTAGAGTAATTTTTTAAGTAAAGGTGAAGGGGAAA
>JABRWK010000019.1:589596-607324 GCA_013372445.1 Hypothenemus hampei | reverse complement strand
AGTAGCATGGCCTCCGAGATCACCAGATCTCACTCCATGTGATTTCTTTTTGTGGGGTTACATGAAATCTTTAGTTTTTAAGACTCCGGTAAATACAAGGGAGGAATTGATTGCGCGCATAGGAGAGGCTGCAACAACAATTAAAGGCAAACGAATTTCGATACGTCGCGCAATGACCGAAGAGTGGCTACGTCGCGCTGAACGATGTGTAGAAGTGAATGGTGATCATTTTCAACATATTATTTAAGTAATATTCAGTTTAGTTTCATTGTTGTTTAACAATTTTAGTTTTTAATTATGTAAGAACTTTAATAGCCTGTATCTCCGTTAGTTTTGATATTTGGGAAAAGTGGTAAATAAAAAAAATGCTTATTTTTTTGCCCTTAATCTTCTGTTAAAAGGAAAAAATCAACTTAAAAATCACCCTGTATATTTGGATTTCTGAGTAGGATGATAACTTTGATCAACAGTGTACGTATGTGAGTTAAAAAACCCAACTCCAATAAGGTTGTTTCCTGTATACGCAGATAATCTCTGCTCCGACCTGCTCCCATTTACAGGACGTGATTTAATTTCCGCTTCGTGTAAGGAAAAGCGATCGCAAACGTTCGAAATGGAGAAATCGATGAACACAGCTGCACAGGAAGTTGCTATTTGAATTTTTTTTTCTAGCAATATGTGGAAATATTTAATAGTCTGGAATCCAATATACGGTTCTTTGCAACAGTTTAGTTCGCTTCCAGGCAAATAAAATTTAGGTCTTTCATAATAAATTTATGTTAAAATGGGGTGACGAATGAGAAAATTTATTTCAAATAAAAAAAAATTGTCGCCTGATTTTGACCGCAAATATTGCAGACCTTGTTGTCGCTCGATTTCGATAAAATTTCTACATTATTACTTCCTGTCCAAAGCTCTCTTTCGTCAAGAAAAAAAAATTCTGTGATATATTTTTTAACAAAATTCCCAAGCATTTATCTTATATTTTCCTTAAATTAATTATTTCGGAAATTAAACTTCTCTCTTTCAATATCGTTTACGGGCGTCAAAGAAAATATAACGTGTTCTGAAATTATTGCCGCATTTCATATTCAAATTTCTCTTTGCAAATTCAGGTAGATGTACGGAGAGGCCGCATTCTTCGGAGGTGCAACACAATTAGAAGTTTGAATAATTTAGCTTCGCGAACTGAGTCGCTTAATATTCTGTTGAAATATGGCAGCCCGTATGCGAAAATAATAACGGTTTGACTTTGAACGCGTTGAATTTCAATTTTATTTAAATTTAAGTCGAGATTGCATCTGCGTTAATATTTCGGATATCAAATTAAGAAATATGGTATATTGTATTATACATATGTGTCTAAACAAACAAACTGTCACCTGTGTATATTACAAGAAAATGTAGAGGGAGCTTATTAGACTTTGATGTAAATAAAATAGTTAATTAATAGCACACACGTTCCAGACGTAGCTAGATTACACACCAAAATCTTGCATAATATTGTCAAACCGTTGAAACTTCTAACTTGATTTGATTTCTATCCATCGGCTGAGAATATTTTTATATTCCTTCCTGCAACTCTTTAAATATTGCCTACCTTTTTTTTTATGATTACCTAGGTATGCGAGGGTTCTCTGAAATGACCTTGAAAAACTGAATTCAGTTATCTCTATAGTTTGAGGTTAATGCAGTTCGATATGGAACTACCAACCTAAATGTTTATTCTCTTTATTTGAAAGGAATTTTCTTTATATGGATACATATCTAATAAGACAATATACAAAGCCGAATGATATAGCTAACTTAAAAAAGAGGAATATAAATACAGCTGTGGTCAAAATAATAGCAGTAGCTGAATAAAATTAACGTAAATGTGTATTTTGTATTTAAAAATTGTACCAATGCAAAAAAACATACAATGTACGAACTCATCATTCGTCTTGAATATCCTGCTACAAATTATCAAATTAATAAAACGAACAATCGTTATATCGCATCTCCAATGCAACATGGCCACAAATCGAAAATTGTTGTTTCCGATTTATTCGCCTCAAAAACTCGCCACAGCTTGTTCTATCGGCCCAAGCACAACAATGGACGTTTTTGGACCGAAATCAAAAGGTTTCTATAGTATCTTCAAGTTCTAAGACTTTCGCTTAAATTTTATAGCAGCGTTCAAAACCGGAAAAAATCAGATTCGAATTTTCGCGTTGGGGCCATGTTACATTGGGAATGCGATATGTCTTGATGGTTTACAAATATAAGGAGATCAAAGTAATAACAGTGTTTGAAGTTCATTGAGATTATTCATATTTGAAAAGATTTTTGCTGGTTAATTTTTTTTTCTAATTTATAAGTACTTGTTAGTATTTTATTATCTACACTATTGGAAAATTTATATTTTCGACAAGATCATGGTAAGAAACATAAGAGAAGCGTGATTTAAAAACTTTGCAAGGAAGATAAATCATATTCACAAATCAAATTCTTTTAGGAAGCTCAGCTAAAATGGCGGCAAATGCTCTAAGATGGCAACCTACACACCTGAAACTCGTGGCCGTAAATGAAAAACTACGACTAGGGAGGACAGAATTTTACTTCCAGCTGTCAAAGTAAATCAATTTGCTTCATCTTCATAACTTCAGGAGAGTATGGGTATGGATGATTCAGTTAAAATAATAATACGACGACTAAAGGAAAAGAAATTACCTGCAAGAAGTCAACGAAAAGTACCGTTACTAAATAAAAGACATAGAAAGAAACGATTGGACTTTGCAAGAGCCCATAGGGATTGGCAATCTAAATGGTGTAGTATACTCTGGTCCGATGAAAGTAACTTCTGCGCCCTGTATTACCAAATAACACGATCTTACTTTCATCGGACCAGAGTATATTATACCATTTAGATTGCTAATCCCTATGGGCTCTTGCAAAGTCCAATTGTCTCTTTCTATGTCTTTTATTTAGTAAGGGTACTTTTTGTGGATCTATTGCTGGTAATTTCTTTTCCTTTACTCGCCGCAATATTGTTCTTTTTGAAATACCCACACCAACACTCTTCCGATGTTATGAAGATAAAACAAATGGGTTTACTTTGGCAGCTCAAAGTAAAAGTCTGTCCTCCCTAGTCGTAGTTTTTCGTTTACAGTCACGAGTTTCAGGTGTAGGTTGCCACCTTAGAGCATTTTCCACCATTTTAGTTAAGCGTCCTAAAAGATTTTGAATTTGAAAATATAGTTTGTCCTCATTGCGAATTTTTTTTATCAAATCTTGCTTCTCCTGTGAACAATTATTCTTTCTTGCCTTGATTTTATTGAAAATAATAAATTCTATTTATAATAGTGTATATGTATAATAAAAAAAACTAGCAAGTATTTATGAATTAAAAAAAATATTAGTCTAAAATTTTAATGAACTACAACCTTGCTATTGTGGTATGACCGCTTTATATTTGAAAATCACTAGAACATACATATGGCAATTATTTCCTTATTCCTTTTTTAATCGATAATTTTTTGCAGGATATTCAAGACGAATGATGAGTTCGTATATTGTATGTTTTTTTGCATTGGTACAATTTTTAAATACAAAATACACATTTTCATTAATATTATTCAGCTACTGCTATTATTTTGACCACAGCTGTATATTAAAATTGTGCACAAACGTGTTGTCATTACTCTTTCCAATACGTAATTTTAACGATAATGAAATTATGTAAAGGTATGATTGATGCAAATAATAACTTTTGTTAATTTTTACAAGCTAGTCCTCTGAACCGATTTAATTTCCATGGAATTAATGGCAGTTTAGAGTTATTGACATTTTCAAGACAGCTAACATGTATTTTTAGGATACGATCATAACTTTATTTTGTACGAAACCCTTGTAGTTCTCCTTAATCTGGACAAGACCGGCAATTAATTTCCACAGTCCTGCTTGGCTGGTTAACAAAGACGTAATTTCCAATAGACCTTATCTAAGACAAACGAAATGTATAACTACCGGTTCGCGTCCGTTAAGTCTTTAGTTTAAGTTGAGCTTCCCCCTAGTTTAAATGACAAAAGCGGCTTGTACCAGCAAAAACCCAATTCGCTTCTTCCTTGCTTGGGTAAAATCATTTGTTACCTGTTAAGAAAAAATTTAAAATATTACTCGCTTATCCTTACGGGGTGAGTTTTAAGTTGGATTTTTCCTATTATAGTATAGTGTAAGCCTTAAAAAACCAGGATAGGTACTTTTTAAGTAGCATTTTTTCAAAATCTCAAAAACAGTGAAAATATCAATCCTCTACAAAACCTTATCAGAAATTCGATATAAAAAGAAATAATAAGTGCAACAAATAATTTTGGACATATGTAGTAAAAAATAAAAAGAAAACACGTCTACAATTTTTTTTTGAATAGGGTCTTGACACATGGAACGAGTAAAAAATAAACTTTTTATAAATTTAATTGTGGCTGGTGGTGTGCTAAGATATTTTGAAGCAGCAATGATAGTGATTTCTGCTTTGACACCAATTCTGAATAACACTTATTTTAGAAAGACTCCTAATTAGATAGAGATATAGAATAAACAGCCAAACGCCATTTTATGGAACAAGAGAAAAATGGCGGAAAAATATTAATTATCTAATGCAAGAAATGGTTTTTGTAAGAAGATTTTGGTTTGACAGATTAGACTAACAATGCAATAGGAATATAAAAACAAAGCCTCATTAATATCAACGCTCTTAGCAAGATATACGAAGCAAATTTTATATTGATGAATTGGCATTTGGTTCCTTGTTCTATATGTCTATTCAATTATTATCCATTATACGACGAAGGTTATCCGTTGCAAGTTCATCCTGCAGTCCATAGATTTGTTTATCTTGTTGGATAAATTCGAGAATCTAAAACTAAAAGCAAATCGCGGTGGGCATGCCAGAAGATTTAATAAGATAATACAGATTGAGGAACATGTTTTACATATTGTTCAAGAGGATCTAATAACTAATATCAGAAATAGAACAAGAACAAGTTCATGTCTCTAAAATAAAAGTATAGACGATTTTACATGAAAAGCAACTTCATCCCTATCACGTAGAACAAGTTCGAGCGTTAATGCCACAAGATTAGATCCAAAGCGTACATTTTTGTGATTGGCTTTTACGCGAAAACGTTCGAAATAAAAATTTCACTAAGTTAATTCTAGTAACGAATGAATCAATCAACTCTCAATGATGAATAATTTTCGAAATACACACGTACATGAAAAATTCCCACGGTATACAACGAACTAATTTCAGTAGAGATTCTCATTAAATGTTTGTACTGGTATTATTAGCGGTACATGTATCAGACTTTTTTTTATTCCAAACCGAATGACTTTCATTCCAATCATCTTAATTTTTTGCAACATAATTTGACAGTTATAATATTTAGTTATTTGAGAATGTACCCTTAAATATTAAACAATCTATACGGTTATTACATGGTGATGCTCTACTACATTTTAGACGCAAAGTACGAAATCATTTAAATAATCAATTTCTCCACAGATGGATAGATCGCAATGACCAGTAAGATGGCCTGCAAAATCGTTTGACTTGAATCTGTATGATTTTTACTTGTGGAGTTATACAATAAGTTTTGTATTTATGATTGAAATTAACACAGTAGAAGAGTTATGGAAACAGATAGAAACTGCCGCAGAAATAGTTCCAGGAAAAAGATCTCTTTCAATACCTTTTTAGGCAGATTCACATCAAACAGGATATAAAAGGTTGCTTAATTATACATCCATATTTCAGATTTCCAAAAATGTTAGTTAAAAATATGCTTAATTTTTTAAGGCCTATGCTGAGTTAAAAGGAAAACTTCAAGTTACAAATCACCCTGTATATAATATTATATTCATCAAACTTTTTTCCTGGATAGAATCTAAACTTTAAACAGAATGATTTATTAGGAGTGTTAAACTTGGCAGATTGCAGATGTTAAAACTTTTTGATTCTGACAATTGTCTGTGTAAATTCAAGCTGATTAATTGAAATTCAATATGCCGAAGACGAAACATTGTTAGCGCAGACTGATTCCAGAATACCCACATTGAATATTAAACATTTTAAAGGGAAGCAAAAGAGGAAATGTTGCCCCAAAACTCTCCCTCTTATTTAATGGCAGTAATAATCTTCCGATTATCATGTCATTGTTGCTCCATAAAACACGAATCAGCCTAGTGAAATATTTTTTGTAAGGAGGATTAATTAAATTCGGAATATTCATAGGTCAATAGGAAACCACCTGAAGTAACGAAATTCAGAGTAAAGAGGGCTCTTATTCGTATTCAGAAAAGTTTCGAACCAACTTGATATCTGAAATATCTCTCTCTGTTTACTTTGTTAAGTAAAGAGAAACAGGGCACGATTAAACAGTCTGTAGGAAGTGGAATTTAAATGTAATTGAAATTCAATATGACGACGCAATATTATGATAAGAGTGACTCTGATTAAGAGACAGCAGCGATTTTACAGATATGTATAATACATAATATATTATAACTTGTATTGAAATTGACGATATTTGCAATAATTTTAGAGAAAGTGGAAAGCGATTAACATATTTGAATAGACATATACTTGATGTTATAAAAAATTAAGAATTCATTTTTTGTAATTTTGGCAAAAAATTAGAAATATAAGGTTTCAGAACTATGTTATACACAGAACGCTAAAAAGAAAATATTATATTTACCTAATTAAAAGTAAATAAATATGGAAAGTTTACTGAATCCTATATTGCCTAGTTTACTTTTATACATATTTCTATAAAATGTGCATTTACTTAAAAAAAATAATTCGAAAGATAAATATTAACAATATGCCGTTTTGAAGCAATTTTGATAATTTTCGAACAGAAGAGGTTTTTATCCATAAATAGATTAACAAAAAAGTGTTTTTTCAAAATAGGGGGTATACTTAATACGATCTACTATTTTTAAATTGTTCAAAATCAATTTGTCACATTTAGTCAACAACATACTTTTTCTTTATCATCTTTTGTCAATATGGAGATAACCTATACACAAAAACACAATATCATATCTTTTATATCTGCTTTGCAGACTATTCAATATCAAAATTCCGTTTGGAAGGTCTCTTAATTTTAAATGTTCGAATTATTGTCCATAACTTTCTGTATTGTCATAAAAAACTGCTAAAAACTATCAGAATACTTAATATTACTTAATAGGCCATATTGGAGGTTGTTTGCACGAAAATGTACCATTTGAAAAAAAAAGAACCCAAGGAAACTGCAAAGAGTAGACGTAAAGTTTACATGACTGCAGATTAAATAGGCAAGTAACATGAATAATATAAATCCTTTTGTAGGTACTGTTTTTTCTTATTCAGAACAATAGATTATATTTAGCTACGTAGTATAATAAACCCCTAACAAACCAATATACGGGGTGACCCAAACTTAATCTGCAAAATTTTACCAACGCGCTGTACGTTAAAAAATAGAACAAAAAATTTACCACAACATTGGACGAAAAAATACTTCCTAAGGTAGTGCATACAGATACATTTTTCTAAATATCTCCAAAACAAGATAATATAAATTTAGGAAATTTGGCATACTAACTAATCATGATAACGTGCATGTTTATTGTGAAAAACATTATCAAAATTTTATCAGGCGCGTATCAAGCTTTTTTTTGCACTTCTATGCATTACGTTTGGAAGCATTTTTCGACTCATATTGCAATAAACGTTTTGTTTTATTTGAGAACGTACGACATGCTGGTAAAATATTGAAGATTAAGCTTAGGTAATCCTGTATAATTCAAACACTGTTTTTTTCATATTCTGTCCAGAATCTGTCATACAAAATCACAATAGACAAAATTTTTTTACGTAAATTAAACTTGACTTGGTCATTAGGATATACTCAGAATTAGACTATGTGGGTTGAGATACCTTATAAAATAGTATACGGGACGGGTCGTATTATATAGCTTGTGCTATAACTTAAAATTTATCAAAACCGTGACCCTTTAACTGAAGGCCAAATTAGACCACCAAAGGATTACAATGATTCTGCTCTAACTTTATTAAAGTAAACTTAAGCCACAACAAATTTTATTTAAAATTACCTCTATATATTACTACTAGTTTATTATGGAATAGCATGCACAATAATTAATATTATTTGTACTTCAACTTACCAATAACTGTAAGGTTGACTTTACTATTTCTGGTTTGACCCAGTTTGAAATCGACACGACATCGATACACGCCCTGATCCGATCCACGTATATGGTCTACAACCAATTCGGCTGGTTCTTTATTTTGCATAAAATATGCCCTATTCGAAAAAACTTCATTGTTCGACCACTGATCGGCGTTGGATATCGAGTCACGATTTCGACCGTCAACACTGAAAAAGAAATAAAAATATGTACATTTCGGTGAGACGCTGGCGACGAGTTTAGTAATTTATAAGAAACAAATCGTATTCCTTAGAAATATGGAAATATTGAAGGGATGAGAAATTTACCTTAAAATTAATTTTACTGTTTCTCTCCCAAATAATTTCCGTTTGGAAGTAAATTCTAATCGTACTCTACATTTACATCGCTTAACATGCTACAAAACAGTTTAAATTCTCATATCAGCAGTCGATTACGCAATAATTCATTACGAACATCGCTAATCTTGTAATAGTAACACCATTTGGTTGGTTTATTTTTAATTGATTTCAATACTTATTGCCAAATATATGTTTTTTTACAGTACTTTTTATATTTACACTGTTAAAAGTTCTAAAGTTCTTTTCGTTTTCTCTATGTGGCTAATTTCGTTTAACTTTTTCTATTTTAATTTCTTTTTGTATTAAAATATAAAATAGTTTTTCTTAGCCCTGAAGGGTTTCTGAATATTTCAGATTTATTATATTATGAATAGAACGAATATACATCTGGCCAAATTGTAATTCTGTCAGGGCTTTAATTATTTAACTTTATTGAAAAGTAATTGATTAGAAATTTTCAACACTAAAACATTCAAAAGTAACGAATTGAGCAAATAATTCAAATTCAGAACAGAACATTATCTAAGTAATTTAAAAGGTTTTGAAATTCCAGATTTTAGATTATGTGTAGAAGTGTTTCTCTCTTGAATCTACGCGAGAGATCTTTAATGCCTTCAATGAATAGAAAATGAGGTGTCGAATTTCGTTTAGTATGTGAACAGCTTTAATAAGTATAATCTTATATAGTGTAGAATTGCTAATTTAACTTGAAGAAAACTGGTATAAATCAAAAGAGATTTAAAATTAAAACTCATAACTGAATATTTTATTATAAAACTTATAATCTTGGTAAAGAATAAATAATCATCACTAAGGGAAAACAGTTGCCTAATAAAATATAATACATTTTTGATATGTAACGTAATTTTGACGTTCGGAAGTAATTAGTAAAAGGAGTAGACTTGAGAAATCCCTCTTTCAAACCAAATCAAACCTTATCATACCTAACTCTTTATTTATACCTAGTTTTTCTTTGTTTCTTAGTTCTTCCATGAATCAATAACTATAACTAAACAAATCTAGAAACTGTTGATTTCAAAATTTTGAGAGATATTTCAATTCTCTGTGAATGTTTATAATGCATCGATTTTTGAAACACTTCTGGGAAAATCTTAAAATGATTGATTTGATTCATTTTATTCATAGGACCCAATGTTTTAGTAGGGTAAAGACCCGTACTCATGGGTCGATTTGATCCGGACGACAATCGAATCAAAAAACAATCTAATATAAAAAGTATCTTTCAGTTTAGTCATTCTATTGGTAATGAATATTTTAAATCGATGAAACGGGTAGGGCTTTTTACTTTTGTTCAACAACTTCTACTGAATGTGTATTGGCTACTTTGACAATCCTTTTGATCGACACAGCTATTATAGCTGTGTGTATTATAATAATACCTTTATTTTTGAGGATTTTTAATGAGTATTGGAAATTAATAAAATTCGTTAAGGTAAATAATCTAGAGGCGTTTTACCAATGTACACTTGATATCAGATAAAACCGAACGACTCTTCAAGTAATTTTTTTCCGATTTTGGTAAGTCCGATTTTTACGTATAGATTTTGTTACATCCTATTAACAGGTAATCGAGTAGTAGCCAATTTTGTTTATAGTATAGTAATAATAATATAACGATGTTGGTATGCTGTGTATTTGTTGTCTTTTTGTTTTGCAATCCTATTCCCCTAGAAATAATAATTTATTTGTCACTTTCATGTCAATTACGAAAATGTAAAAATTAGTAGTAGAAGTGTAAGAGACAGATTTACACAACAATTAAATCGTTCGGTTTTATCTGAAGCCAAGTATACACAGGAACAATTAGTCAATGTGCAAACCACAGTTTTTTTTGTGTTTGTTCATCTAATTTCTTGTAAGGGGCAAAAGTTAGTTAACACCTCTAGGCACTGTTACCTTTGTTGTTAAATCCGACTCGTTGTGCAACCTATACGAGAGGATATTGATTGGCTAGCCTATTATTTGGAAGACAATCAAATTGCGTTACCATGGCATGAAAATATGGTCCGTAATGAAAAGTACTGAAAGGAATATGGCTGGGCCGCAATGCGCAAGCTATTATTTTCAGGTTACGTACTGAAGATCTGTCAAATAAACCTTTAACAATTCGTCGGTAACACATAAGTGTCAGAGATAGTATAAGGACAGAGGAGAAAGTATTTTCTGGTGGAGCATTATTTTCGCTTATACGAAATCGGCCGACGTAATGGTGCAGATCTGCGGTATGTCTGTAATCAATTCACACGACAGTTTAATAAATGTCCTCCGAGTAAGGCTGTGATTTTATAAGTTGTCGAAAAGTTCAGGCACACCGACAGAACACTAAGCCAACGAAAAGGAAACTTGAAACGTCTCTGAACAGTTAATACTAACAATAACCACGAACACGTTTTTGAGCAGATCTTGGAAAATCTGAAAGTTAGTCAGCGAAAGACTGTACTGCAACTTAGTTTGAAGAGAACTTCCTTACAAAGAATTTTTGGAGGATTTTCGAACGAGATTCAAATGCACCAACAGTTGCATCTTCAGGGCTATAACACTAAGGTGGAATATTTCATCAGAGTCGTAACTTTACAGTGTTAAAATCGTGAATTCTTACATAATGCATGCTTTTCAGACGAAGTGCATTTTCATTTGCCAGGTCTTGTGAATTGGCGCCCAAACTGATTTCTGGGATTTACCGGGCCCGATTAGTTGCAAAAAGCTCCCTTACATAGGGCAAAAGTGACCATCTGGTGTTCAATTTCGGAACACGGAATTGCTGATCCGCACTTTATCGAAGATAATCAACAAGTCACACTGAATCAACAGCGGTACATACAAATTCTAACACGCTTTATCATTGATTTACAACTATTCTGTCGTGTACGTAATTTGTTATTATGAGAGCAAGGACGGGGCAACTAGTCATACTGCTGCAGCAGTTTATCCTTCACATTCGCCAGATCTCACGTTTTCAGACACATATATTTGTGACGTGGACAAAGATGATGTGCGCAAAAAATCACCACAGACTATTTATAAATTAAAAGATGCCATTCTATTCTTTTTCACAGGAGTAATTACGCTATTCGATAATATGACGACCAACTTGGAACTTCCTTATGAAATCGGCCTTGAACGTGGAGGTGTGCATTTACACATAAATACTAAATACCACGTATTTTTAAATAAAAGAAAAATTATAAATTCAGCACTGTAATTTTCGGATCATACTGTATATTAAAAAGGTAATTGCAAAGAGTTTAAACACTTCCAAAGAAGAATTAATAAACACGTCCGTCGCAAGTGGTGAAATTTATGAAATGGAATATTGAGCCATCATTAAATACTCGTATTCAAAGGGGTTACGAGGAAAGAAGATTTACTAGATATTCCGAGTTTTTGAGTATCTCATGTTGGCTCTCTTTCATATTCAACTGTCGAAAACTGGGGTTCTTCTTGTGAGATGACGAGATCAATTTCTCTGTCGACTCTAGAAAATGTCAATACTGTTGAAACTACTACACTACTGTACTATTAAATCATATTATATTATTTATTTCTTTATACTATTAAATCGCCAAATTATATTATAATGAATAACTAATAGCCTAGATATTTTATATAAATACGTCCATCATATGTTCATGTGGAAACCACGGTCCTCACATCTTTGAAGACAATTGGAATGCTGAAACGAATGGCTAAATTTTTTAGAAAATCTGTTACCAAATTACATGGAACAAATTCCACTCGAGGAAAGAAGGACTATCTGGTTTCACAAAGAGGGCGGTCCGCTCCATAACTCTAATCTTGTGAGAAATGATTTTACGGCGACATCAGTAAATCAGTGGATAGGTAGTTCAGGAATCGTGAAATGGCCAAGAGGATTTCCAGACCTTAATCCATTGGATTATTTTGTGCGACTATCTTCACGATTCAGTGTGTCAAACACAGCCTCGCAATATTGCCGATCTGATAGATCGGATCCGCTAGAGATGCCATTCCATTTCCAGAAATACTTATTGTGAACTGTTAATGGTGAATTGGTCAAACGATTTAATTATTGTATCCACTGCAATGGCCAAAACTTTGAGGAGTATTGAAACAGGGCGTTATTGTAAATACTGTTTAAAGTTTAAATCAGGGGATTTATTTCAAATAGTGTTCACATTTTGTTTTATATCGTTAATTAACTACGTAAGAGAATTTGTTACTATGTTTATTCGTTTTTATTGTCATGTTTACTTTTATGGTGCCCCGAAGGGAATAAACGAAACATTGCATTAAGATGTTATAAAATAAATTGAACTTAATACGAAATTAAATGAAATTCCTTGACCGGGACTTTTATTTGAATAAATTAAGAAAGTCAACAGAATCTGAAAACTCTAACTTTTTTCCAATTTGAACACAAATTAAAGAAAATAAAAGCCAGCATCAAACTATAAAGCAACATTTATTATATGAGGTAAAGTAAAAAGTTATTGAATTAAAAAAAATATTGCTTATGAAAGTATATATTGTATAGGGTGTTATTTAAGTACGTAGCCAAACTTCAAGGTGTGATTCTTTGAGTGATTCTAAGACGAAAAGGTTACATCAACAGGTCCGGTAATGCTTTGTTTTTAAGATAGAGGGTGTCCAACTCTTTTTAAAAAACTGTTTTCTTCTACAGAAAAATTGTTGTTAATGGTAGATTACTTCACCATAAATAACTCTGCCAAATTTCAATAAAATCGGCTAAAGAATTATTAAGATTTTTCCAAAAAAAACGATTATTTTTCTAAGATTTGACACCCTGTATCTTGAAAACGAAGCATTACCGGAGCTATGTTTATGTAAACTTTTCGTTTTAGAATCATTTAAAGATTCACCCTTGAAGATTGACCAATTAGTAATTAAATAAAACCCTGTATATTATCAACTGCAAATATTTTGTTTGGCTATCCACTGTATTTGTTATAAAACTTTAACAAAACATAAATTTGACATTTCACTTAAGGTTGCATTTAAAATTTTTTTAAAAATTCGGAACTGGAATTTTACATGGCGGATCCTATACTAGGTGGTGAAAATTTCGAAGCTCAGCATTGGTATCTTAGAAACCGTAAAAATTTTCACCACCCAGTATAATATAAAGGATCGGCTACATAAAACTTATATATGTTCATATATTATATACTATACATAGGGTCTGACACCTAAAACTTCTCCTCGTATTCATAAATTTAAACTAAATTAAAAAATGTTTTTCTGCATATTGATTATCGAATATATGGGGATTGGATTTTAGAAGGTAATTAATGTGTCACAATGAATTATTGCCGATGAGGGGCGGAAAACAAAACCCTGGAACGTACACAAAATTGGATTAAAATGAGATTTGCGATAATATCATCACAGATAAATAATTAACTTGTTTCTTCACTAAAACATTCTTTTTTTTTTCAGTGTTGAAATAATTCATTTCATAAAATATCTATCTATTTCAGCTTAACAATTCAGACTTAAGGAACATAAACGATTAAGAATGTCCAATTTAATCCATTATATTAATGAGATACTTGTCCATTTAGAAATTAGCCTAAGGGGATCTTTTTCGTCGTCAAACGTATTAGAAAGAGTTTTTAATTAAGACATAACAATTCTCCAACGAAACAGATTACTTTAATTAACTTAATCCGTCTACGAGCAATAAGATCGCTACAGATTGTAGGCTCAAAGCATTCCTTAATTTAATTTGTCAGTATTTTATGAAACAGCCAAGCAGTGAGGCTAGACATGAATATAAAGAATCTCTTTAGAAATTTATTAAATTACGCGTTCAACAAAATACCCGATTAATTGTGAAGTTAATAGGAAATACGTAAATTCAGAATTTAGCAATTTAAAGTAATTTGAATAAATATATTTTAAGTATTTCTAGATAAAAACACGTTTAAGTAGTAACAAAATTGAACAGAATGTTTTCAATTTGTATAAGATTTCCCGAATCTAAATATCAAAATTTTTATCTGGTGTCTAAGATTCTGAAATATTAAAGTAGATTTTTACATTTTCGCTTCATTTTTAAGAAAATCATAAAAAGATAACTTCAATGAATAACTGGTAAAACTCGAAGAATTCGTTGTTTAACTTCAATATTACAATGATCCTCAGATCCAATGCATTTGATGATTACTATGATTCAATAAATCCTACTGTTTCTCGGAAAATGTAAGAGAATTTCGGATCACAGGCCTTACAGGAACCACTTTATATGTTAACACATGACAGAACATATCCGCCTGTAATTTATTATAACTTGTAAACTGACAAAGAAACTTCTAAACCTACTGGTCAATTCGCTATCAAAACTGGTTGACTGACTAAGCGTCTCACGCCTAACTTGTTCATACAGGGTAAAAGTGAAATTACTGTAAAACGTTTAAAAAGACATTTTTCAGTTTAAAAATAACACGATCTTTCTTAATTTAAATGTAGTCCAAAATATCTCATTTAGTCGGTAGAAAACATCAAATTTTTTGTTTTTTTACTATAATCCCTAACTAACTAACTACTAAATAGTGTAATCGATTTTCATAATTTTTGATACGTGCTTTCGTGTTATCAGGTGACATTATTCTTTACTCACAGATCTTATTTCAAAGCATTAGACTCTAAAAAAACCATACATCGCCCACATAAACGATTACACTTTCCTTTATCGAGGTGGCTCTGATTACCAGTTTTTTTATTTTTATAGTTTATATTTGAAAACTTTTTTTTACTTCTTGTAAAAACTGATTCAAACGTACGGTTTGTCTGCAAAAAATTAAATTATACGCTGCTCGCAGATTTTTGATAGCATTTTATTATTTTTATTATGTTTGTTGGAAATAAACTTTGTTTTCTCGAAATTTCGGTGTAATTTATTAAAACAATTTGAACTAATTGTTACAGATCTCTGGAAATTAGACATAGATGTTCCGGTAAAAATTTTGAATTTCCGCTGTCAACATGTATTAACAAAAATAATAAAAATGTAACAAAAAATAATTATCAACAGAAAAAACAGTTTTCAATTAAAATGAGCTATGTATGCAACAAAGAAAATAAATGATAACTATGGCCATCTTCATAACTAATATAATCGTTTATGTAGCCGATATATGAATTTTTAGAATATTGAATGATTTGGAACACGACATTTGTTATCATAGAATAATGTTACTTGGTATTACTGGTTACTTAGTATGAAAACGTTTAATAAAAATAATAAAAACCGATTACACCATTCGGAAGTCATATTAAAATAGAAACATCTTAACAAACTTTAGGAATAGAAGCGTTTTGGGACATAATTGGATCTGATTTATCAGATCGATTTTTTTAAACTGCAGTGTTTCTTGTTAAAGGTTATACAATAGTTTTGGAAACATTATAAATATTATAAATATTATAAATCAGGATTCGTAACATTCCCGGAATTGTGTCTGTTTTTTTCATCCAAAGGGATACAGAAAATCAAAATTGTAAAGAATTAAGGAGAATTATGGAATTTTGAAAACATAGAAACAATATTTCAGGTACTATTTACTGAACTAAATATATACTAAATCCAATGATCCTCTGATTCACGCAGCCACTGAATCCCGCAAAATTTTTTCAAATAATAAATTTTCTCCATTTATAAATAAAACTGCAATTTTCATGTATAAAAATCAACCGATCATGATTACAAATTGTATAATTTAAAATGTATTCTGGTGTAACATCAAACAACTAATTAAGTTAAAGTAGTTTCCGTGGATGATGCTAATTCTGAAAGAGTTACTGGCATAATGTTTTATTAATCTACATGGTCGCCTACCGAAAATTTTCTCCACAGTATTTCTCAGCTTAGGTAAAAAAATGCTGTGACTAGTCGATTTTATTTTGAGATGTTTTTAGTATTTATCCTAACCCCTAACCATAAGTAACCTTCAGCTTTAAAATATTAAAGGGAATAATATATCGAGTGATATATGATTTTAAATGGCGTTAAATTCTCTTTTCACGGACTGCTAGTTTTTTTTAATTTGAATGAGTTGTTTTCGTGGAATATTCTCAGAGATTTAGAAATAACAAAACCATCCACCAAAGGTTTTAGTTTCGTAAATGTTGAAAATATCCTACTGGATTACAAAAAAAAACTTTGTTATTTTTTTTCCAAAAGTAATTATAGCGGCAAAATTGCACCTCAATTGTGCAACGAAATATATTCAGATAAACATTTGTCATAATTATGTACTCAATTTAATGATGAAATATAATGAAACGGGGTTAGTTTAAAATAGGAAAAGAAACATTGAGAATCCTATCTGAAATGAGATATCAAAGGTGCCGGTTTTTTGGTAATATTGCAATAGATTCTATTGTCAGTACAAGAAAAGTTATCTGGCTTATCAAGTATTCCACGTACCACCATCCGAAGAGTACTTGAAAAATATAAATTTTATCTTTAGAAATGCATCTAGTTTAAGAGTTAAATGAAGACGATAATGCTTACTGTTGGGAATTTTATGATATTATGTGTAGACGAATCAATACTGATCAAAATTTCTTTTTTAATATCTGCTTATCTAATGAATGTTCTTTCTTTCTTAATGACAAATCGATATAAGCGTGAATATTGGTCAGAGGGCTACCTACCAATATATCACGAGGTGCATACTCAACATCTAGAAAAAAAGCTAAATGTTTGAGTAGGATTTTTAGGGGATCACATGATTGAGCCACTTTTTGTACCTGAAATTTGAAATGATGATATATACTATAACATCCACCAAGTTTAGTAATTGTAAGTATATCTTGACTGCGAAAACAAATAGGAAATATCAAATAATTTTTTTTCCAGGGTATTACCTGCTTCCATTTCTGGAGGAGGTCATAAGAATGCCCTCTGCTATGACCTGCTGTACAAATTACAGTAGGAAATTCCCTGAAAAAAAAATTATAGAAAATACTTCAATTTTTCCCATAAATTCTCGCAGTCAAAATATACTGGGTAGACTTGGAAAAAATACGAGAAAAATTGAATTATTTATAAATATTTTTTTTATAGGGCATTTCCTAGTTGCACTTCTAAAGGAGATTACGGAGGAGCCCTTTTCTATGAC
>JABRWK010000019.1:542715-585694 GCA_013372445.1 Hypothenemus hampei | reverse complement strand
AGGATTTTTAGGGGATCACATGATTGAGCCACTTTTTGTACCTGAAATTTGAAATGATGATATATACTATAACATCCACCAAGTTTAGTAATTGTAAGTATATCTTGACTGCGAAAACAAATAGGAAATATCAAATAATTTTTTTTCCAGGGTATTACCTGCTTCCATTTCTGGAGGAGGTCATAAGAATGCCCTCTGCTATGACCTGCTGTACAAATTACAGTAGGAAATTCCCTGAAAAAAAAATTATAGAAAATACTTCAATTTTTCCCATAAATTCTCGCAGTCAAAATATACTGGGTAGACTTGGAAAAAATACGAGAAAAATTGAATTATTTATAAATATTTTTTTTATAGGGCATTTCCTAGTTGCACTTCTAAAGGAGATTACGGAGGAGCCCTTTTCTATGACCTCCTCCAGAAATGGAAGCTGGTAATATTCTGGAAAAAATAATTATAGAAAATACTTGATTTTTTTATGTATATATCTGTTAAATCTGTAAAAATGTTATGGATCTGTTAAAAACCACTATGAATCCAGTTTTGACAGACATAATCAAAAACGATGAACGTTACCATGAAGACAATCTAATCTTCAACAAAATTGTGCTTCTCCACATTATGAGCTACTCGTAATGCAATTTTTGATTGAGATAAAAGTTTTCTTGAACGAAGGATTGAGATAACGAGAACACATAAAATAACTTCCACGTCTATCGAATTTGTCACTCTTAGACTTTTTCCAATGGGGATATTTAAGGACAAAAATCTAAGCAGTACAATCCGAATCATTATAAGATTTTCAACAATGAATCATTAATGAATACAATCAAATTACACCTACAATATTATAAAATATCAGAAACCATGACTAAAAATGTGTTTTTCTTTAAAATAAAATCGCTGGGGCTAAGGGTTTCTTTTTTTTTCACCTAAGCTGAAAAATACTGAACTGTACATTCTCGGTGAGCCATTCTTTGTAATCAAAATATTTACAACTTGCTGCGTAGATCGGCATTGATCTGTGTGTAAAATCTAGACTTCTATTCTCGTTAAACAGACAGTTATTTTATTTAAAAAAGTACAAAAGGGAAAAACGAATTGAACACACAAATTATACCGGAATAGAATGAGTTGTCAACCCAAGAAGAACAACAACAAGTGCTCCGCTGTCAACAAGGGAGGGGAAAACAGAAAGCGTCTGTCATTTGACATTATACTTCTTCTCTTTCACTCTACGGTCGTCTTGCAGTATCGTCCTTGACATATGTTTTCAATATTTGGTTATTATTATTACATAATAGCTGTGTTTTTATAAAAATAAAGGGTTATTACCTGTAAATCGAAGTTCCGTCATCCTTAGCCCACCATACCAAAACCACTTTATCCTCCTTGTTAGCACTCGACAAATTGCAAGGAAGAGATACCGTTTCCCCTTGGACTGTTTCAACAAAAGTTACTGGCACTGAAACAAAAAAAATAAACGAAATTAAAATGTTTCACAAAACTCTCTCGAAGTCTTTAATGAAGTCTTTAATGTTTTACTGGGAAATCAAAACTTGCGATTCTCCTCTTTGAAAGTTAAATTTATTGTTTCTAAAAACCGGAACTCAGCCTCTTAATTTCCCTCAAACGAAAAGGCGAATTCTTCGATTACGAAGTTCTTTGAGGTTGGCGGAAGGAGAAAAGCTCACTAGAGTATCGTTTCATTTCTCGGCTTTTCTCTGTTCATTTTGGAATTTTAGACAAGTCAATTTCTGCCAAAACACAAGAGTGTCAATAAATTTCCAATCCCTCTGGTATTAGAAATTACTTGAAAATCGTAATACGAACGAATTAATTAATAACATCTATTTAGCTTTTTTTCGTTTACTATTTTTTTGCAAAACCATCTAAAAATCTCATATAACAGTCAGTTCGTTTAAAATTCTAGTCAAACGCTTTTAAAACTTTATTGTTAATAGTTATTACTACGTTCTCTTCAGAGAGCATTTCCTGGATGTTGTCCAACTTGTCTCACTTTGTTCGAACGGCGTGAAAATACCCTTCAGATGTCTGGTCTTTTCTTCCGAGTAGACTAATGGTTTTGGCAAGTAGGAACGCTCTAGTTCGCTACAGGAATAAATTTACATTAATTAAGAAATACCATTTTTTCTCAGAAACATAAAATACTATAATCAAAAAAAAAAATATAATTAGATGTGATAACAATTAGAAGCTGAACGCCACTAATTATAAGCTGGAATAATAATTTAATTACATTTTCTTAATATGTAAATAAACAGGATGTCTCGTGAATAGATATACTTGAGGAAAGTACCATAAGTAAGTCCATCTAAAATTTAGTTAAGTACCACCAGATCATTATTCTGTTTATTAGTTTTTATGACAATTTCTATGATTTGTTCTAAAACTCAATGTTTCATAATAAAATTATTATTTTTCCACTTCAACACTAAAATGGCCAGTTGGCTCAAATTTTGACAACTACATCATCAAAAGAAATGAACTAATTTGTTACAAAATATTACAATTTGTTACAAAATAAATATATATATAAACCTTTCCAAATTCACAAGGGCTGTTCAAACATTTAAAAATCAATAATTTTGTTGAATTTTTAATAATAGCTCACTCAATGAATTTTTAAACATTTGGGGCTTTCACAAAAGTTGCCTTATTTTATAAGTTTTTCAATGATACAAACAATTCTGTTTTTATCAAATGTTTTCCACCAAAATTCCATTTGCAAAAATGAAAAACCTGATATCAAATTCAAAAACTA
This sequence comes from Hypothenemus hampei, assembly GCA_013372445.1. Classification (NCBI taxonomy): domain Eukaryota; kingdom Metazoa; phylum Arthropoda; class Insecta; order Coleoptera; family Curculionidae; genus Hypothenemus; species Hypothenemus hampei. The sequence goes on along the minus strand of JABRWK010000019.1, from coordinate 582,909 downwards.
CATTCACTAAATTTCAAACGAAACTTATATCACTGGTTAATTAAAAATAAATGCGTTTTTTATATACGAATATGAAATTTGCCCTGAAAAGATGTAAAAAGTGATGAGAAATAAACATAAAAGACTTAATTAAGGAAGAAAGTGACCTGAATATGGAATTATAGTGGAACTAGATATTTTTTACAAAATTAGAGATTTTATCTTGAATATTTATAAAAAATTTATACAGTATACTTCTTACGGTTTCTGGTACTTAAAGATCCAACGGGATTAAATCAGATCTTCTCGCTGCCACAAGCGTGTATCTAAAAAAATAACAAAATCTCCATGCTGCAAATTCTTTATGCCTTCCTTTTAGTGTAAAATATTGCTAGGATCAGTTGATAATTACTTTCCCCAATCCACCATACTACCAAAGTCCTTAAATATTACTCGTTTTCAAGAATTGTTGAAAAAACCAGATTTCGCTCAATTGAATGGTTCGGCGATCTGGTGGCAAATGGATGGAAGAAGATAATCATTAGGAAATGGTTAAATTGAAATTTCTCTCAGCATTGGGTTTAAAGATACGGATCCGTGTTGTAGTTACTGGGGAATACTGATTGTACACATTAAATTTTTAATAAGTACAAGGTACAAATAATTGTTAATACACGTGAGTATCTCATTCAGCAAGTTGAAGGGAAAAAATTCTTCGCAGTTCACATAAGATACACGTGGTTATATCTCCAACACGAAGTTCGACACTTCGAACAATGTTTTTAGTAAAAAAAGTAAAAATATTGACAATTTATTGTTAATAATTATTATAACTTATATCTAATCTGTTATAAACTGAATAAAATTTATAATTTTATAAAAAATTTGAAGTTCCGCTTTAATTCTCTGTTGAGGTTATTTTCTTCCTGTCATTTTTCAACGTCGAAGCGGAGAATAACGATTTTATTATGAAACATTGAATTTTAGAAAAAAATTGTAAAAATTTTCACAAATAAGCAACATCGCACTGGTGATATTTAACTATGTTTTAAATAAACTATTCACCCCTCAATTATGGACATTCCTTTATAATACATCCTGTATGGTAAACGTCCTTAAGGAAGGTGCGCTGTCGAAATTAACCTCTGGTGAAGGGAAGTGGCGGTGTTGTCTCATAATACAAAATACCCTGTAGGAAAAACAAAAAATGCATGACCCTTCTTTCCGCTTGTAATATTACCAATCTACTATGAGATATTATCGTTGGCATTGATTTCTAATAAAATAGAACAAATGTAAAGAAAATATTAAACAGAAGATATGAAAAATTGTAGGAGTATCTTAATAGAGATAGTAATAAAGACACCACAATTAAATATAAGATTCAAAAATAAACACCTAAACGATCAGTAATCAAACCTACCAAAGATGATATTAATCGATATCGAAAATGTCAGAAACGAAGAAAAATGACTTAGTTTACACCACTTTTAATATGAGAATATAAAATTTTAAAAATCCATCTCAGTATAAATTAAAATTGATTAGCTAAATGTATACAAATTCATTTGAAATAACACCTAATGCATTTTTAATAAAATATTCCCTATATTTGACATGTTAAACTTATCAAATAAATAATCAAATATTAAAAAAATGAAAGTAATAATTAAAATATGTTCGATGAAAGAAACGTAATCTTTATTTAATCTTTATTTTTAAATTGATATTTTAAGTAGCCCACCGCAAAGTTTTGTATTAAGAAACTGTACTGTCACTTTTCCTCGCCAGATGTCAGTTTTGACGGAGCGTCTTGCATAATGAATTTTTCATAACACATGTATCAAAAGTACAATTTACAATTCCTGTAAAATGGGTCGTAAATTGCTCGTTATTTATTAGCATAAAATTCGTTACGTTCACGAATAGCTTCTTTTGACTTATTATTAATCTATTTGAGACCGATATAAATGTTTTAATTATCTGAGAGTGATTAACTAAAAACGAGCCATATTTAGATGTTATGTAGTTGTTAAATTCAGAATTCGAACATATGAAGCTTATTGCATTTTGAAAAGAGAAAACTAATGGAAACAAAGTTTTTGAGGAAAAAAAACACTTCAACACGGCTTTGACTAGGTATATCTTAATAAAAGTAGATAATATTCGAAATATTTAATCCATTTTAAGCATACAGCTTTGTGAAAAAAGTTAGGTCTTAACCTCAAAAAATTACTTGTCAAAATTTCCCCCTTCGTTTTTGAAACGTTTAATAATCATTTTTTAATTTTCTTTATAAATGTTTAAATAATTATCATTAACAAGATACAAAAGTTAAATTAACGATGAACTTTTCAGGAAAAATAGCGTACATATCTCGGTTCGAAAGTAACTTCACGGAATCGAGAGGTCGCGCACGAGCTACGCTCTACCCTGAACCAACCAATGCCGTGAAGAGTCACTTATGAACTTCGATAAGCAATTAATATTACTAGACAAAGTAGAGTCACTAAAATAGAAATAGATTCGATATAGCAGATTCGAAGTTTTATTTCAAAAATATCCTTGAATTCATCAATTAGATTTTTTAGAAGGACGTATTTTTTTTAATAAGTGGACTTCTTCAAGTTGAACCCGCACAGAAGGAGACCTGCAGCTAAAAAATTGTAAATGGAAAAGGAAGTCGAGTGAAACCTTATTCGAAAGATAATTTCATTATCGTTCCAGAGGAGACTCAATTTTCGAATTTGGGTCCGTAGGCTTTGAAATATGGAATAATCAAAATAATAAACAATCTTAAAAATCAATACGTATAGTAATAAAAAAGATGATGTTATTTTACTAATTGCTCAAAATGTCCATTGACATGTTCACAGTGTTACAAGTATAACTACTAAACAAAAAACTTGCATATTGCAATCTGACAATTAACAAGTAGAGAGTAGGAAGTTAACCAGTTTTCAATAGTAGACTTACTACATGCACAATTTTCATGCATATAAATTAACGCTGCAAGAACTAATGGAAGATGTTTCTGACAGGAGACTGCAGTTTTGTGGACTAATAGTGAAGTTACTTGATAAAAGAGTTCTACAAATAGAAAACATTCTTTTTATCCAATGAATCAACTTTTGTGTTGAATGACAAAGTAAATTGTTAGAATTATCGTTATTGAACAGACAACAATCGGCATTGAATAAGAAAGTAGCATAATCAAAATGCGAAAAAAGTTAACGTATGGGTAGAGACTGTTGGAAATTAAGTAATTAGGCCGATATTCTCTGGAGACAATCTTCCTGTTGTCAGTTATTTGCAATTCTTATATTATACCATAATGTATAACTTTCGCTTTGGATATTTCCCGATCCCGTAAACGCGGAAGCTTTCAACCAAAATATTTGGTTCCAACAAGATATTGCTCTTCTTTATGCACTACTTTTGTCATATCTCGATGCTATTTTCGCTAGAAGACAAATTGATAAAAAGGATTCATATATGGACCAAAAAGATTTATAGACGTCACCATTTTCGACTTTTTTTTGGGAGTATTTAAAGATCAATGTTTGCAAAACCAAACCCACAAATGTGGAAGTAATAAAAGAACGAATAACTGCAGGAACATTTTCAATGAAACCTTAAGTAATGTTCGAAAAGAATTTCATTCATGTTTATGACCCTGCGAGAACATCAATGGACAACAATTTGAGCATTTAATAAGATAACAGCATCCCTTTTAAAATAACTTTGTATTTATTTACTAATCCGAATTTATTTTTAAGTTTGTTTAGTATTGTTTATCTTTATCATCCTGTAAAGGATAACAAAGTAAGTTCAAAAACTACCGAACCAAATTTGAAAATTAAATCACCTTTGGAAAGATAATGAAATTATCTTTCGAATGAGGTTTTACTCAACTCCCTTTCCCACTTAAAATTTTTAGGTTGCAAGTCACCCTTCCGTGCGGATTTAAGTTGAAGGAGTCAAAATATCAAAGAAATGCACCCCTCTAAAAAATTAAATCAACGGATTCAAAAACTTTTTCTCAAAACAATTTCAAATCTGCTATGTTGAATCTATTCCCTATTTAGTGACTCTCGCTGTACGTATGTATGTTTACCCTAAACTAAGGTCACAATAGGAACTTAGTCCCAGGGGCAGAAATAGATCGATTAACTAACTTGGAGGCAAGAAGTGTTTAATAGGTGCTTTACTTAGGATAGTAATTCTGTTAGATGACAATTCTAACTCTATTTTATGCATATTTTTAGCGTTTTTCATAAATATATTTAGAAAGTAAGAGTTTGTATATGTATAATAATAATAATAAAATGTTACTGAGAACCTATTTGCTTTTTCTGCTTACTTAAAAAAGCTCCACTCATTTGTTCCAAAAATTATTCAGAACATACGAGTACTGTTACGGCTAGAAACAATAGTAAATAGTGGAAATCAGGTGTTATAATAATGAAGTCAATTTTTTTTGTATAATTATCTAGTAATTAAAAATAAAATATAATACTTAACACAAAAAAGCAGACAAATACTGTATGTGCTTGGAAAAGACGCCATTCGAATATTTTTCATAAATAAAGTATAACGAAGTCAGTATATAACCCGAGGTACGATTCATGAATAATTTATACGGAATCATACTGGGACGTAATACATGTTGCTTCTCTGCCTAAATTGGCAAATGTGGGTATAATGCGCCATATAATACATATAACGTTGTAAAATCGAAATAAATAATATAATCTTCTATTAAAGCATAAATAGATTGGCTAGTAAATTATAGAATCGAACAACGATTGTAGGTATCACGGTGAAACCAACAAAAAAAAATTACACTAAGAATAATATTGAAAAAGTGTTAAAAGTATGTCTATTTAAAGTTCATCAAACATCTTATTTTTTTCTGCCCTTTACGAACTTTACTGACAAGAGTGTTGATTAAATGAATTTTCTCATATGTGAAACGGTTATCATTAAAAAGAAATGTAACCTTTAAGTGAACACTCAGTTGCTATCTCGGACCCAGTTTATCCAAGGGTCTACATAACTCGATTAAAATTCAACGTGGCGACCTCAATAATTGACTTCTAACAGGCTTAACCAATTAGAAGCCGAGAACTTGATTTGAATAATTTTAAGGTTATTCGGAAAACCCTGATGTCACGAATGCCAGAGAAGGCTTTTGATCTGATTTTATTTTTCTATTGACTCCACAACCACTTTTGAATAATAAACACGAAATTTTTTTCATTCAACATTATTGAATCCCTTTAAAAGCAAACATAGTAAGTAGAAAAGTCGCAGTTTTGTATTTGAAAAATACTTAAGAGATTTATTCCAACTATATATATACACAAAGTAAAAATTCATTTGAATACTACCTCCCGCTTTCACAGAAATTCCTGCTTAAATCTGAGAAGCAACGTGACTTCATGTAATGTGTAGGGTTACACAAAGCGTGTAATTCTAGATTTGCGTGCCCCATTAAGCGATAAAGGAAATTTCCGTAGGCTACAAGAAACTTTGTAAAAGAAAGTCGTTATTTTACTTTATATAGAAATCAAAAAAAAATTATATACTGTATTTGTATATATACATATATATAGTGTGTCTCTGAAAAGACCTAACTATACTTGTAAATTTCTTTATTTTGCAGTTTAAGAAAAAATTCTTTATAAGAAGTTCTGGTTATACTGAAAAGTAAACAGTTGCATTTTAAAACTTTAAAATAACATACAGTGTAAGAAAAAAATAGCAATAACTATTTTCGTTTCAAATAAAATACCGTTTTTGTACATTAGTAAGCAAAATGTTACAAAAGAAAATTGCTCAAAATGAAAAATTATGGTCCTGTTCAAAAATTCAGGAAGATCTGCCTATTGTGATTAAAACGTCGTTTTTTAAATTGAACAACCACCCCTGTAACTTTTTTATTTATATTCCGCATTTAATGGATAAAGTTTTAAAACATAGAGAACGAAAAACTCTGCTACCCTCTGCTGAAAAAAACGTGCTTACAATTATCAGATCTAGGCCTACTATAACACTTTTTCTGTGCCAAAACCGGCAAAAACATTTTAGGGATTCTTTTAGAAAAAAATAAAAGCCGCTATTGAATTCAGCCATCTTCGAAACGAGTATATTTCAAAGAGAATATTTCCGGATTTTTCAATGTTCGTACCAATTTACTAGATTAACGGAAAATTTTCTTTAATAATTATTTTTTCATCAAATTTGATACATACTCGTTTTAAAGGACGTAGAATTCTGTGGTTAATTTATTTATTTTAAAAAAAAATCTACCATATCTTGTGGTAAGCTTTGATATAATGATTTTGAACCCGAATTTTTCAACATAAAGTTTTACGTACTCTATTTTTTAATAGGATAAAACCGGATGAGATGGTTATTATTTTAGAAAATGCTTAGTTACGAGCATGCTAACATTACTTTATTGATTTTATTGAATACCATGGACAACGTTGTTGTATTACCATTAGTATATCAAAGAGAAATGTAGAAATTTAAAAAAATAATTTATTTATTAAAAAAATAGTACCAAATGCGCATTTGTCATACTGTCTCAACATAATGAAAGTAAGTTGGTTGGACATAACAAAAAAATTAAGTCATTATGTCAAGCGAAATAAAAAAAATAGTTATCTAAACACGTTATAAAAGAAATAAAGTAAACGTATTCATTTGTTTTAACACATTTGTGATACATGTTGACAGAAGAACAATTTTCAATGGCAAATATAACATTTTCTTTAGAATACTTTCTACATTTGTAAAATTTTCTTCCACAGATCGTTGGCATGATTGTGAAACAAAAAGTTATATTATTATATGTATAGTATGCAAAAAACGTCAATTGTCATTTCTCCCCATGGACAGATTAGCCATCTATATCCAAATATTTGGAAGAAGTGACAAAGCTAACAAATATGACAGCTGATGAACATAATAGTTTCAATTTATTCTTATATCTAAGAATACATTATACTTGCCTAGTTCTTTCAGAGAAGTCTTAAAAAATTGAAGCGCCAAGAGACAACAGTTTAACAAAATTATCCGGAATATAGAAAATCAAAATAACCTTTTTTTTCTATTAGTACGTCCGGTGTTAGATGCATCGAAAAAACATTTCAAAATTATGTTTTCTCGTAACCTGTCGTTAACCAAGTGCAATCCACTAGCAAGTTTCAAAAATATTGAGGAATCTATTCCTCGTGACTATATCACTCGGTTTTACCTTATATTACCCATCAAACTTGGAATATAAATAAAAAAGTTGCAAAGGTACTTCTGTTGTAAGTGATTCACACCGTATGGTTTTGTTTTTGAACATTTTTCCGAACAAGAGACACCTTAGCTTCATTTCTCTGTCAACCTGGATCGCTTGATAATTATTTTTATTTGTTTTTTATTGTATTTTATTTGGCTTTATGAGCTGTCTTACTTATATCATCTGTTCTAGTGTTATGTCATCAATGTTGATTTGCAGATGTTCTTCGTGTAGTAAGTACTCCCACTTGCACAATAGCTGTGCCAAAGTTTCGCATATTTTAGACTTCTTTTTTGATTTTCAAGCAATTTTCAGCAATTAGCACAAACCTTGCCAGTGCATCTTAAATGATTCAATCTTGCTTTGTTCCCTTCTATCTAGTTTAAAAATGTATTAAAAACAAGGTAAGGGGTCTCGTCGATCAGCTCTATTTATTGAGGTTCCATTGTCTTGTTTACGGTTTGGATTTTCATGCGGTATTCATATTTGTGTCTTTTATTAACTCTACATAACGATGGTTAACTTTGTTGTTCCATAGCCCTTGCTCGACCGCCTACGACTCCATAATGTGGAAAGCTTGTTCATAGTCTATGGGTGCAAAGTATAGTTGCGGTTGATATTCACATTAATAGAACGTCACTGATAGACAATTTTTTTAGACAGCAGTCCTACTTAACGGGTTCATATCAGATGTTAGAATTTAGAATTAAAATAAAAAAAATTAGGATGAAATTAAAACAACTAATAAATAAAATATATTAATAAGAAATTAGTACATTTACTGGTACTAAATTACTAAATGAAAATTTGATCGATAGCGTGAATAACTGTATAGTGGCTATTAATTAAGTTGCTTTGCGAGAACTAATTATAATTAATTAATTAACGTCGGCTGTACATAATTGAAACCCAATATCGAGTAACTTCAAAGCGATAGTTTGTTTGAAATTTTGCAAGCTATATCCATGTATCAGTGGGAAAATATTAGCGAAACATCCATATGAGGAGCAAAAATTTTAAAGGAATTTTGTTCGAAACATATTAGCCAAGTTTTTGTTACACAATGTAAGTTAAATGCGATTTTTTTAATCCTATCAAAAACACAGTTCGTTTTCACGATTTTTATATTGTTTGCTCGTACGCAGATTGAAAGTTTTTGACGGATTAAGTTTTCGTTAAGCAGAAAATACCATTTATTCAGATGTCATGAATTTGAATAAAATTTCTTTTGAATTTTTGCTCCTTATACGTTTGCAAGTCAGTTAAGCATTAATATCGAGTTGTTTTGAACGATGAAATCGAATTCATCGAAATACTGTTTAAAACGCATGTACATATGTATACATATATTTGATCCCTAAAGGATTTCGAGAACTCTCAAAGGTTTGTTCCTAAATCGTATAAAAACAAATTAACCTACTTTTTACAAACGTAAAAGACGTTTCTTTTCAGTTTGCGAGAAAAAAGTTCTATTTGCCGACGAAATGGACAGGAAAACTTTGCCAGGGGTTCTTTCGAAATAAAAACATATCTTTTTTTCAATTTAAAACCCTCAACTTACGTGGGCAACATTTTACTTAATTCACTGTCACATTAAAATGTTTCACAAATGTATATTTTGTACTTGTTACGTGGAATCCTAAGAAAAATAAAAACAGCAACAGAACAATGAAGTGAAACAAAATGGATTTATTTCTTACCTATTTCTTTTGTATACTTTTTCCAGATTTGTTTGTAAATATACCTGAGAAATATAATAAAACAACATTCCACTTTTGTCTGGATATAATAGAATCATTCCTGTTTTTTATTACATTCCATCTGTTGTGTTATTTCTTTTTATTCTCACAGAGGTACGTTTAGGACATTTGGAATTTTGACATTCTTCAGGAAGGTAAAACTTAAGAAATAGATGGACTGTTAAACAAAATATAAATACAACTTTTTGAAAGTGGATTCCATAGATTTATGATTAACATTTTATTAATTTCGACAAATAAATATAAATATATTTTCAAACTTGTTATATAGAAATTCTCCAAAAACGCATGTAACAATAAATATATAAGCTTGCGTCATATGTGTTATATATTTTAAGGAAATAAAAATTGTTATTAACGCGAAGCCAAACAGGTCAGGAAAAAAAATTGATACGATTATTAAAAACCCAGAGTACCTTAAGAATGTTTTAAGTTCTGTTTTCTAAAACAATTTATTTTGAAATTATTCCCAAAAAAAAAGAAAATTTCAGAACTTTTCGAAAGTCATCGAAATTTTTATTATTTTTTTTTTGTAGCATTTTTAATGAGCTTCAAAATGTGCAAGTTTGCTTCTATTTAACAAAATGGTTATCTCTTACCGTTTTTGAAATTCTCATACTTACACACGAATTTGTGGCACTCTGAATACGGCTTGATTTCCTAAACGGTCTATAATATATACACATATTTATAGTGTAAATCTGCCTGTACTTTCCAAGAACCAATAAGAAATAAAAATACAATTTTTCATATTTGAACCTTTTATTAAATCACTGAATATGTGAGTAGTTCGTAATTTCTTTGACTGGGCTTCGTGGAGATACTCACGCATGATATACAAGCAATAATCAGCCATAGTTTAAGATTATTGGCCTTTATTCACTTATTCTCCATTATTGGAGGCAATGAAGTTTGCAGGTTTGAATACTTTGAATAATTTAATGGTAGTGTTTCTAAAAATTCTGCATTAAAATTACATTTAAGTTCCAATTGTAACAATTTTTAATTCCTATAACCTATTCGATGACATCCGAATATACAGAGTGCCCAGAAATTTGTCGTACCTGTACTGAAAAAATTAGTTCTACGTGAACAAATATTAAAAAAGTTTATATAAACTTTGATCTGGAAATTTTTCCCAAAGGAAATAAAGTCATATAAAAATGGCTCCTAAAAAGTAGTTTTACTGAACCAATTTAACCATGGTAGCACTTTCAATTTTGATACGATATTTGCTATTAGTTCGTACTTACAGCAATTACAATACATTTCATTTCATATCCAGGAGTACATGACGTTCGTCTCGACTTTTTATTAAACTCTGATAATACCACAAATTTCAATGCATTCATCTAGAGATAAAATAACTTATGCATAATCGGTTTTCAAAACACATTTCTGCTACTTATGCCAACTGTGAGAAAAATTGGTAATCGTGTTTATAGATTCGATCTCTCAAAATTGCCATGGCAATCAATATGCTAAAACATCGCCGTTCACGAAATTGTAATGGTCAGAACCATGATGAAATAACTGTATAAGAGACGTTAAACATATGAAAACATTTTGAGTTTAAAATTATCATCACGCTCTCGCTGGCTACTGGATAAATGACTATGACGGGACGCAGAACTGCGGGCAATTTAAAGCCGTATAATTTTTTTTTGTTGCTTTTCCGCTATTAACGTAGGAAAATCAATTAAAGATTTATCAGTATAGCATTTTTTAAAATTTTTAAAATACATGAACAAACAAATTGAAAAATAATTCTTTGAAATTGTTAAATATATAACTTATTTAGAAATTATGTTTTTACAGTGCAAAACTCGTAATAAAAAAACTATTACACAAATTAAAAAATTTTAAAAATATTAATTTACTAAACGCAAAAATCAAACAATTAAAAGTTAGAAATAAAATGGCGAATTAGATATTGTTTTAAAGATTTAACTGTTACGTTAAAATCAGATGATCAGTTCAAATAGACTAACAATTTTATGTATTTCTAAAGATGTGTAAAGATATTGTAGTTGAAATAAAAATTTTTAATTTATTTTGAATTGCACTGCAGGACAATATTAGATCAAACATTCAGTATTCAGACAAGCTTATTTCGCTGTGGGTTAAGCTCTCGGCAAAATAGCTTAGAAATTCTATTTGCTACCTAATTCATTATAATCTCCGATAATTTCAATATTTGTTGCATGAAAATCAAATGGTATGAATTATTGCATAAACAGTGCCCTATACATGAAACAAAATCTATATCATTGAAAGTGATTATTAGAAAGTAGAATTTGAGAACAAACATTTTCTACTTTTTATTCTTAAATATGTTAACTAAATAACTAGTTGCTTCCGTAACATATCTATTTGTTGTAATTTATACCTTCACAATGGACTACCAATTCACAACTTCTCTTTATCTTTTAAAATTTTCGTTAATAACTTTTTGGATGTCGAACATTATATTCACCAAAAAATTGAAGTTAAACCCATTATCTTTTTTAAAGACATGGTTTCCGTTTTAATTATGATTTAATATATTTTTATGTAGGTAGTTTCTTATGTTAACATATTTTCTTTCGCCTTTAGAAGAAAGTTATTAAGATAAAATAAAAAAAATTGAATCTTCGACCATTGATAAATTCAATGAAGAAATAACAAACCCGGGTTTAATTCCAACAATATTGGATGTCTGATTGATACTTGATCATTCTCTTGATGAAATATAACACCTTACAGTTTAATTGGTTCTGATCATAGGCAACATAATAACACCTCTGATTAAATATGATTTGTCAGAACTACATTCCTGTATGCACCGCGCATTGCGGCATTTCATCTAACTGCATGGCTGCTTGTAGGTATTCGACTGACATTAACTGTCATTTATTATATTATTTTTACCTTTATAATGCTTTGTTAAGGTCAAAAGAAGATTGAATATGTTAACATAAGAACCCAAATACATAAAATAAATTTAACTTATAATTAAATCGTAATTATAATAAATCATAGTTAAAAGTAAAAAAAAGACGATTCCGATGAATTGAAAAAACAAATTCCATTTTTTAATAAAAAAATAGCATGATAACAGTTTATATTCAAAAAGTTACAAATTTAAAAGAAGAAATGTTGCGAGTAGTACTGCATTTTGGCAAATATTAGTTACTAAATTTTAGGATTGTTAATTGGTATTAGTAAACGAAATAACTTATAAATTAATTATTTCTAGGCAATTTCGTCCAAAGCCCAACCGACAATGAAATAAGCTTTTCTGAATACTATATTCATTATTATTTTATGAAAAAATATTTTATTCGTCATTTTGCATCTGTCTGGGCCTAATGGACTTAAAAATAAGTTCTTTATTGTTAACTCAGCTGCAACAGCCCATATATAAATAGCTATAACATAACAATTAGTTAAATTTGATTATGATTTTTTCATCATTCGTTCATCACTTAATTTAAAAGGAATTATTCTTAAAAAAATAAAAAATAGGCTTCCAAATAACAAAATTTCGTTCACAAATCGTCTTCCTCCGGAAAAACAGGACATCAAACAATAATGCTTCAGCAGAGCAATTTAGCCGCCGAAAAACCTCCCTCTTGAACTGCTCTCGTTAAGTTTTTGTCGTTAAATAGATCCAGTGCCTGATTAAACTAGGTTCTCAAGTGTGTTTTTTACAAGTGCGATAAGGGGTTGTTCTATAATCAATCAAATATTTTATGCCGTTGGTCGAAGCGAGAGAAAAATCTACGCAGCTGCGGGATATTCATGCCACTGCTTCCGAAAATAAATCTTTTTCAACTTGACTGAACTGGACGTTTCTTACGTATTTATTTATGGTCTAATTTCATTAAAGACCTTTAAAGGAAACGAATGTTTTAGAAAATGTGCAACCCAAAAAAAATCATCGTTTTAACCTTAAAAATTTATTAATTGGTGATGACTTAAACTAGAAAATGAAAAAAAAACGAGTTTTCAGCTTCATAAATATCGATAATTTGACATTTAAGCCTCGGAGCGAAACAACGCAAAAAGAGCTAAAACAGCCTCCATCGTTTCATTCAATTTCGTTGTCATTAGCTTTTCCTATATAAGCCTTTTGCAAACCGAGACAAACATAAATTTCTCTGGGTAATAAAAAGCACTGACCGCAAAAACTCGGGCCGTCCCCAGTGACCCCAGTGTTGACATTTCAACTAAAGTAGCATTATGAGAAAATCCGAAAGCGTAATTTCAAATATGGAATGGAATGCAAGGAAATGGGAAATATGTAAGTTGTCCATCTTCTTGGAATTATTCTTTCATGTTTCCGTCTCTTGAATTTAATGGAATTTTTAAATTTTCACTTATATTCATTGAGTTATCCAAGACATAAATTACAACACAGAAATTTTATAATTCTACAAAGTCCGTCTAATGAGATGAGTGATTTTTTTGTTCAAGGAATTAATCATTTTCAAATTATCGTCATCTGAAAATTCGCACTCACTTTAATCACTATCAATTTGTGAAGGAATATTGAAAGAAAACTTCAGATATTTTAACTTTATAACCGATTACTTTGTAGGTAATTCTCTATATCAAGTTTTTAAAGAAATTGATCTGTAACTGGAAGTAATTCAGAGTCATTAAAGCGGGAAGGAGTAGCACGTTATTGCATTTGATTATTAACAATTACTTCTAAGTAAAAAGTATTGTTTAATTCAGATAAATTTTTATTCACGTCCAAGACGTGGTGTCAGCACTAAAGCCATGTTATACCTATTAAAATTATTAGGTCATTTGAAAAAGTAAGTACCTACATATCTTTTGGTATTAAATATTATGGCATAGTCTTTTAGTACTTTTTCATCTCTAAAGATGTCCACCATAGAGGGCGAAATGTCAGGTGTAAGAACCTTGGATCACAGCAATTAAGTCCGGATGAAAATTCTTTTAACGGTTTTTAGAAAAAACATACAATCCTTTATTATAATTTAATTACTGCCATGTTAGTTGACATTTTGATAGAAAATATTCCTTAAAAAAAATAATAAAGATATATTTTTTTTATTGACTTACTTCAATAATAAGAATTTTTGTTTTCTAAACGTTTTTTTAAGTTTTTTTTAAATGTATTGTGAGAAACAGAAATACCTGAACTCTTTTTCAAAAAAAACACTGTATGATTGAGTAAACTAAAAGCTAATAAAATCAGTTGATTAACTGGTATTCGCAAAACCTATAGCACACAACATATTTCCTGTAAACAATGATCCCTATTGTACCAGAACGTCGATGTACAACAAAGAAAATTGAAATGTTATTGAAAGTGAATGAGCTAAATGGCACTGGTTATTTCCTATCTATTTTAGTAATTTCATTTTTGTGAGTGAAAATTACACCTTTTATATAGAATCAATACGTTATTCTTGGAGAATGTGGCCAAACGCGGTAATAAATTGTTGATTATTAAGTTTCACTTTTAGTAATGCTACACTTTTTGTCACGAATAAAAAGATCGAATGGGGGTATTCAAATTTAATTCATAAAAGTTATCAATTAGTGTTGTTTTCACCGTACGACAGGTAACTCACACAATAAAACATGCTGTATAGAAGCTATGATAGAAGACACAAAAGCACTTAAAATAGCATGGAAGACAATTAAGCACCTAAAATCCCTTTTGTTTTAACCGTTAAGAGTTCACGGTTGTTATTTTGATGCTCTTTGTTTGCCAGCTCAGGTAGTAAACAAATTCAGATTATTAATTTTGACGAATAGTTCATATAACCTCTAAAAGCTTCAAGGAGCACGATATTATTGATTGTTTTCATTCGTATAACGATGCTTTACATTCATCATTTCACTAGTTCTAGAAAGAGATTTACCATTTTGAAATAAAGATTAAATTAGAGAGATATTTTTCGAAAGAAAACTATAATTTCTATATACGTAATTACAGCAACATTGTACGACCCTTTGAGTTCACGTTAAGACATCATAGGCGAAACATGTTTCTATTTACTGCAAAAATGCAATTTTGTTTAATTCATTTTTTTTATTTTATTAAAAAACTATGAGTATATAAATGTACGTAAATTTTTAGGAATCCAACTTTAGGTATATACAGGGTACTTGTTTTTCAAGTTCTAACATGGAGATTTCGGTTGTTCGAAAAGATACGAAGTCGATTAAATTGGGGTAAAGTTGCGCAATGAAGGAATCAATAAACTATCGTTGAGAAAATTAGGATATTTTTATAAGGTGGACTAAATTTAGAATCAAAATATATAATTTATTTATTATAACGCAGCATAAAATAGACACCAGAAGCGATTAAGGACCTAACTTTATTTGGTTTATAAGTTTGTTTTTATGAGTCCTACATTCTCTGAAAGTTTATCGGTATATTTCCGGAAAATCCTGTATATACATACATATGTATATACGGTGAGGACTTCAACTGGAATTTCTACAGTTCCAACTCAGCGGCTTGTTTTTTGAAAAAACACCCGGATGTTACTTTTAATTCTTGCTTGTGGTTTTTATAATAATAAATTATGTATACAGTGTGGCCCAAAAGCAGGTTACGACAACCAACTTCATTTTTTCAAATGAAAACATGTATTTGTTTTTATTTTTGAAATCTGCTTCAAATTTTAAATATGTTTGATGTACCATGTCCTATACCTGAACTCAACAGTTACCGAGAAATTTACGATTGAACATATCAATAACTAAGACCATACGTATCAATAACTAAAGCCCCGAGCATTTGCGGCCAAAATCCTCAGACACATAAACTTATTTTTTCAATACGGACATTTTTTGATAGTCATCTTTTATTTTCACCCCTATTTTTTTTGCAATGGTATCATAATTTTTTTAAAGAACGGGGGGTGAAAACAAAAAATGACTATAAAAAAACGTTTATGTTGAAAAATATAAATTTAAGTGTTCGAAAATTTTGGCCGCAAATGCTAAATGTTTTTTTTTGCGACAAGATTTAAATAGGTCTTTTGCAAAGAAATGGATAGGAATAGGAGGACCAATGATTTGACTTTCCCGATCACCCGACTTAAATCCCTTAGATTTTTTTTTGTGGAGTCACTTAAAAAAATTAATATATCCAACTCCAGTCGACATTAGGGAAAACTTAAAAATGATTAATATAATTTATTACGTTACGCCAATGCTTTCAAAAATTTTCTAGTGTCTCCAAACTGTAGGCATTCTACTACTTTACTTTTCACGGAAACGTTTTGCTGCCTGAGAATTTAAGTACCCACCCAAGGAAATATATGGAGCACTTTGAGGATTAATCTTTGGAAACAAATGAGTTCCGACGTCACAATTTGCGCAGCTTTATTAGGCCTAGCCCGGTTTTCATCTTAGGTTAGCTGAGAAAATCGCGCTCGTAAATTCATTATGAACTTGCATACCTCCTCGCACATACATTAAGATCCTTGAACAAAATTAATATATTCTGTTCTTTACCCATCTCCAACTGCTGCAAGATAGTTACGAATAAAAGAGACTCCTCTAAATTTTTCCATCATTAAGAAAGTGAGCTGACAGTGGCAAATTTACCCAACGACCGAAGTAAAAACCTAATCAGATTAGACCTTTTCTTGTCTTAAAATGAACAAAAAGATCAGCGAAGACGTTTGCTCATTCATCAAATCCCATATTAAAACTGTGACAATCAAGCTAGTAAAGACCCCGAACTCGAACAATTCCATATTCGACGAGAAAATCCCTTGACATTTCACCTTTGCAGTGCTAAATCCTTCTCGGGGCTTAACGGGAGTTTTATGAAATTAGAAAATCGCCGACAAGCTGAGACGTAGCACAGTGAATTAATGCAGATTGTTACTTGGAGGCGAGCATTAACTTAAAGTCCTAACTTACCATTATTTCCGAAGGCATATTTAAATGTGAGTTAACATTCGCTTTAGATAGTTCAATGGGATTTGGCGTGAGGTAATTTAATTTCCATTATATGATATCTAAAAACTCAATGTAGTTACCCTACTAGTCAAAACTGATTATGATATTATTAAATTAAATATGTATATCAGGCGGTTAAATACGAGGATGCTTTGAAAAGTTTAAGATCTATGTTATAAGAGATGTAAACTGTTATAAATTTATAACTTATATTTAAAAACTTACTTAACTTCAAAGGGATTAAGATGAAGAGAATGCATTTAAAGGCAGAAGAAGAAATAAACAGTCAAATTAAATAATTTAATGCTTAATTCAGTACATGAAAATTTAAAAAAATGTAATAAATTTCTTGTAGGCGTCTTAATTCAAAATTAAGGACACATTTCATACTTTTGACATCTTTTCTAAACCAAAATCCGTTTCCCAGTAGTATTTGATGGATTTACATTTCACGTAAAGGAAATTCCCTTGAGCATCTTTAAATAACGCCGCGTTCCAGCTTCTTAACACCAGCCGAAATACGCGTTACTCTCTGCAATAATTCATATCGGTCCCAGGGCGCCCTCTGAAATTTTAGTCTCTTCTGGTTTCAGTCCCTAAAACGTGCTTTCCATTGCACGGATCCCCAGCAAAGCTTAATTAACCTAATTGCCTGTTTTTCAGCTCGGTGAACGAGCATCGGTGATTTTTATCGTTTTATGAGAAAACTTGGCCATGGGGAGTTTTCTCTATAGTTCGTCTTACTTCTAGGAAGAAGTCGTGAAATAATAGTTATCAAATAAACCGTTCAATTTTCTTGTTGCCTTTTAGAACTTCCTTTTAACTTTAATTTGAAAAGTCTATTTTAAGGAATTTTGTTCGTATGTTTTGTTTTTAACTAAAAAAACTTTTTATTTGAAAATTGAAATATAAATTGAGTCAATTATATGAACATGTTTAACATCTGTGCGTAACATTGAGATACTAAAACTCTCCTAATTTTTTTCAGTGAGTAATAATAATTTCGAAATCTTTGAAATTGAATTAGAATCTTTAGGCTTCACTTACTTTTTATCCTAATAAAGTAAAAAATAAAAATGTAAACTCTTAAAATAATAAATTTATAACTTACTAAAACAAGCGGAAATTATATTTCTTGTACTAATCGTTGGGAAAGTATTTTTTTTTCAATATGTTAAAAAAGTTAGGAGCGATTTCAACCTTCTTGTTCTCTTGATCTAATAATTTTTGATCCTAAAAGGATCGTTTTCGGAAAACGAATCCGAATGAAGAGAATGGTCGTTTTTTAAAACGTTATTTGATTAGATTCTGCTATAAGATCCCCAAAAATACCTGCTTTTACCTTAATAAGATTAGTTTCCACATTGTAAGGAACTCACCCTCAATAACCATTTGACCTTTTTGGATCTATTTTATTTTTCGCCTAACTTTTTGAATAAAAATATACTAGAAATTTCCCGAAGAATATTTTCTTGTTTAATAAAACTTACCATTTTTACGAATTCAATACATTCGATTGATTTGTATGAAAATAATCGGTCCAGTATATCGCAAATTACAGGATTTAGTTTTTACGATGTCCGACATTTGGTTTTTGTAGCTACTATAACTTTGACGTGCTGGACTAAATTGATTTGTAACATTGTAATATTTTTTCACTATTTTACTGTTGTTATCTATGGTGTCCGGTAAATAATGGGCTAAACTGCAGTAGTGTAATACTTGGACCAATATAAATTGATTTATCCAACTTTTCCTAGTGTCAAAATCGTTATTAACAAAGATAGAGAGTGTCAAACATGATTTTCATTTTTCCTAAATTAATCTGTTCTTATTGAGAAAATAATCATTACGCAGAAAAAATATTTTCAATCTTCACTATTATTATAAAAACGGTTTTCTTGATAACGGTTACATTAAACGATATTTATAAGGTATAGATTTTTTATGTAAAAAATGTGGAAGAAATGATTTTAAGAACTAAAACATACATATAGAGTGACATAAAAAAAATACTTTGATTTAACTAGGCGCTGAACGTCGCTCGTTCTATATGTCTTATAAGATCTACAATCATATTCGTGTTGGGCATAATAAAAGTCTCTGTATGTTAAGTTTTATGAAATGATTTTACACCATTCAACAGAAAGTAATAAAATAGTGAAGTAGATGTACGTTTTCTTAATTTCATGTATATGTATATTAAGTGGGGAGTGGATCAAATCAAAGAACTAAGTCNAATTTAAGTACCCACCCAAGGAAATATATGGAGCACTTTGAGGATTAATCTTTGGAAACAAATGAGTTCCGACGTCACAATTTGCGCAGCTTTATTAGGCCTAGCCCGGTTTTCATCTTAGGTTAGCTGAGAAAATCGCGCTCGTAAATTCATTATGAACTTGCATACCTCCTCGCACATACATTAAGATCCTTGAACAAAATTAATATATTCTGTTCTTTACCCATCTCCAACTGCTGCAAGATAGTTACGAATAAAAGAGACTCCTCTAAATTTTTCCATCATTAAGAAAGTGAGCTGACAGTGGCAAATTTACCCAACGACCGAAGTAAAAACCTAATCAGATTAGACCTTTTCTTGTCTTAAAATGAACAAAAAGATCAGCGAAGACGTTTGCTCATTCATCAAATCCCATATTAAAACTGTGACAATCAAGCTAGTAAAGACCCCGAACTCGAACAATTCCATATTCGACGAGAAAATCCCTTGACATTTCACCTTTGCAGTGCTAAATCCTTCTCGGGGCTTAACGGGAGTTTTATGAAATTAGAAAATCGCCGACAAGCTGAGACGTAGCACAGTGAATTAATGCAGATTGTTACTTGGAGGCGAGCATTAACTTAAAGTCCTAACTTACCATTATTTCCGAAGGCATATTTAAATGTGAGTTAACATTCGCTTTAGATAGTTCAATGGGATTTGGCGTGAGGTAATTTAATTTCCATTATATGATATCTAAAAACTCAATGTAGTTACCCTACTAGTCAAAACTGATTATGATATTATTAAATTAAATATGTATATCAGGCGGTTAAATACGAGGATGCTTTGAAAAGTTTAAGATCTATGTTATAAGAGATGTAAACTGTTATAAATTTATAACTTATATTTAAAAACTTACTTAACTTCAAAGGGATTAAGATGAAGAGAATGCATTTAAAGGCAGAAGAAGAAATAAACAGTCAAATTAAATAATTTAATGCTTAATTCAGTACATGAAAATTTAAAAAAATGTAATAAATTTCTTGTAGGCGTCTTAATTCAAAATTAAGGACACATTTCATACTTTTGACATCTTTTCTAAACCAAAATCCGTTTCCCAGTAGTATTTGATGGATTTACATTTCACGTAAAGGAAATTCCCTTGAGCATCTTTAAATAACGCCGCGTTCCAGCTTCTTAACACCAGCCGAAATACGCGTTACTCTCTGCAATAATTCATATCGGTCCCAGGGCGCCCTCTGAAATTTTAGTCTCTTCTGGTTTCAGTCCCTAAAACGTGCTTTCCATTGCACGGATCCCCAGCAAAGCTTAATTAACCTAATTGCCTGTTTTTCAGCTCGGTGAACGAGCATCGGTGATTTTTATCGTTTTATGAGAAAACTTGGCCATGGGGAGTTTTCTCTATAGTTCGTCTTACTTCTAGGAAGAAGTCGTGAAATAATAGTTATCAAATAAACCGTTCAATTTTCTTGTTGCCTTTTAGAACTTCCTTTTAACTTTAATTTGAAAAGTCTATTTTAAGGAATTTTGTTCGTATGTTTTGTTTTTAACTAAAAAAACTTTTTATTTGAAAATTGAAATATAAATTGAGTCAATTATATGAACATGTTTAACATCTGTGCGTAACATTGAGATACTAAAACTCTCCTAATTTTTTTCAGTGAGTAATAATAATTTCGAAATCTTTGAAATTGAATTAGAATCTTTAGGCTTCACTTACTTTTTATCCTAATAAAGTAAAAAAATAAAAATGTAAACTCTTAAAATAATAAATTTATAACTTACTAAAACAAGCGGAAATTATATTTCTTGTACTAATCGTTGGGAAAGTATTTTTTTTTTCAATATGTTAAAAAAGTTAGGAGCGATTTCAACCTTCTTGTTCTCTTGATCTAATAATTTTTGATCCTAAAAGGATCGTTTTCGGAAAACGAATCCGAATGAAGAGAATGGTCGTTTTTTAAAACGTTATTTGATTAGATTCTGCTATAAGATCCCCAAAAATACCTGCTTTTACCTTAATAAGATTAGTTTCCACATTGTAAGGAACTCACCCTCAATAACCATTTGACCTTTTTGGATCTATTTTATTTTTCGCCTAACTTTTTGAATAAAAATATACTAGAAATTTCCCGAAGAATATTTTCTTGTTTAATAAAACTTACCATTTTTACGAATTCAATACATTCGATTGATTTGTATGAAAATAATCGGTCCAGTATATCGCAAATTACAGGATTTAGTTTTTACGATGTCCGACATTTGGTTTTTGTAGCTACTATAACTTTGACGTGCTGGACTAAATTGATTTGTAACATTGTAATATTTTTTCACTATTTTACTGTTGTTATCTATGGTGTCCGGTAAATAATGGGCTAAACTGCAGTAGTGTAATACTTGGACCAATATAAATTGATTTATCCAACTTTTCCTAGTGTCAAAATCGTTATTAACAAAGATAGAGAGTGTCAAACATGATTTTCATTTTTCCTAAATTAATCTGTTCTTATTGAGAAAATAATCATTACGCAGAAAAAAATATTTTTCAATCTTCACTATTATTATAAAAAACGGTTTTCTTGATAACGGTTACATTAAACGATATTTATAAGGTATAGATTTTTTATGTAAAAAATGTGGAAGAAATGATTTTAAGAACTAAAACATACATATAGAGTGACATAAAAAAAATACTTTGATTTAACTAGGCGCTGAACGTCGCTCGTTCTATATGTCTTATAAGATCTACAATCATATTCGTGTTGGGCATAATAAAAGTCTCTGTATGTTAAGTTTTATGAAATGATTTTACACCATTCAACAGAAAGTAATAAAATAGTGAAGTAGATGTACGTTTTCTTAATTTCATGTATATGTATATTAAGTGGGGAGTGGATCAAATCAAAGAACTAAGTCTTTATTTCATTAAAAAGCCAACGTTTCGGAAAATTTATTTCCTTCTTCAGGGCACTGCAAAAAAAGCATCAAATCAAGAGAAGGAGAGGAAAACAAAGACAGGAATTAGATTTAATGTTTAGCACCCTGTATCTTTGTTATTATTGACTTCAGCACTAGGTAGTTAAGTTAGGTTAAATCAACTTATTTTTGTCCAAGTATTACGCTGTTGTAGTTTAGCCTCTTAATTACCAACCACTCTATGTACAAACAATACCTTACGTATTATAATTTACATATTTTTAATTACTTTAGGATGAAGGGAATGTCTGGAATGCCTTGCATATTCATCAAATTTCTCCCCATTGAACTATATTTGTAAGCTCATTTGATATAAGTATGGGATATTATAGGATTTACAACAACATATCATATATGAGTGACTCTATAACTTCTCCGCAATATGGAAAGAGGTTTTGTATCGAGACAACGGTGATTTCATTAGATGCAATATATTTACATGTTTTCCATTTATATGGTACATTGTATAAGATATGTCGATTATCTGAGTCTATCCGGCAACGAACAAAAGTTTTAGTGTACTTTTAAATCACTTTTCTTCGCACGATTCAAACTTGAAGGAAGTCACGTAATCCATTGATTGTATATATGGTATATCCATGCAAACGTAGCGTTCAATCGCGGAACTAAGCTACTTATAGAAGTTACTTTTGATATATTTAGTCGAAAGTTGTTGTTCAAAAGTGACTACTTGTAGTGAATAGAACATAACGGGATCAAAAGGGATCCATGGATTTGTCGTTTACGCAAATAAAGGGAAATTTTACGTGACAAGTTCAGTTCAGGACTCATATAATATACTATAAAATTTTAGGTGTATTTAGAAAGAACTTCCACTTAATTTCGTTTCTTCTTATCTTTATAAATGTGTACGTGTCATCGACTTTATTTGATTAAAATAAAGGGAAGTCATTGCATGTGTGTTACTTGCTATAGAAACTATGAAAGGAATAAGCAACGAGCCAAGAATAGCGGCCTCCCAACCTTTTTTCGATACACTTAAGCCAGACAATATCTTTATAGTCCTATAAAAAACCCACCGAAAGCAAAAATATTTTAGTCTCCTGGCTTTTTAAGAAAACGTTTCGCGAAAATGACAGGGTGGCTTTATGTTCGACCCGAAAAGTACAAAATGGTCTTTTATTAAAATTTCTTCCCCTGCAAATATTTATGAGTTTACACTTACTTAATTGTTTTGTTTAGACTACAATTCAAAATCATTTATTCAAAATCAGACAGGTCAGAATATTTCAAATCATACAGCAACAAATCATGTGAATGTTTTTCACATGATTCAAATTTGAATATCTTGCGAATCACTTAACCAATTTTAACGTTCCAAAGGACATTTTAATAGTTACAAATCAATAGAATTTTCGTTGGCTAATTGCACATTTTTTTTCTTTTAAAAAACTCAAATTATTAATAAATTGCGTACCTACTATTAATTTGAGAATTTCCAAAAATGATTATACATAAAGTATATTTAAATGAATTGAATGTAATTTTAAAAAATTTTGGATGAACAGAGTCAAAAAAAGTTATAGCAAAAATATTAACTCAATGTTCGTCAGTGCGCTTTGCCTGCGTCTTGCATTTTACGTTTATTTTCTTTGATATATTTACTCACTACGGAAATAACTGACATCAGATTTTATTGGAAAATCGTATATTTATTATACTAAAATTTTGAAATGTATATAAAATAAAAGTACCATCCTGTGACATGAACCCTGTCACTATATTTATGATATAATTTTTTTTATTCTGACGATTCAT
Source organism: Hypothenemus hampei (assembly GCA_013372445.1). NCBI lineage: Eukaryota > Metazoa > Arthropoda > Insecta > Coleoptera > Curculionidae > Hypothenemus > Hypothenemus hampei. The sequence goes on along the minus strand of JABRWK010000019.1, from coordinate 558,926 downwards.
TATCTTTTAAAATGTATTCGATTATTTATAATCTGCTCTAAGTATGGAAAAAATCATTAAATATCAAAGATATGTAGTTAAGATGATTATTTATTAACAATTTTTAAACACATAGTTTTTTAACTAATAAATTATAGATTTAAGGAGTAAACAAAGGAAAACATAAGGAAAAAATAAAAACAAAAAAAAATTAATTTGATTGACGTATGAAATAAATAGGAATATCCTGTTTGAAATTCTAAAATCTGTCAAATGGTTTAAGAGATATTCAAATTTGAATCATTTGATAAAGATTCATACTATGGAGTGCGATTTCAGATCAGATTTACCACTTTATCTAGCATTAAGTTTTGGCAATTGGCGACTAATTCAACTCATAAGTACCATGACTTTAATAATTATTTGAAATATATGCTCTACTAAACTTGCATATTCAGATATTCTGTTTTGCCTTGAAAAGAAAACTTTTTTAAAAAATATTTAACATACAAAGAGTTGTCAGATAAAAGTTTAACATGTTGAACGTAATGCGAGAGTTTTCTTTAGGTCACATGCTTTCCACTTCAAGAACTTTTCTATTTCATATATTTGTTTGAAATTTAGCTTCCTATTTTCTCACTGAAAGAAGAAACTTCTTTCAAAAATATCGTCAGACTTATGTATGGAAAACTCTTCGACTACTTCCCATTTGACGTTAGAAGTGAGTTTCTCCGCAATTTGCCCACCATAACAAGTATATTTAACTTTCGCACGGCGCCCCAACAGTATATAAATCAAATGTAAGATAAAATAAATGTTCCAAGGCCTCTTTAATCATCCGCAATATGTTTATCTTTGCAAACAGGACCATACGTTTCGCCTGTAACACAATAAGGGCCCTGGCCCTTGTCATATCCTTCTATGTCAACACCATTGTTCTTATACCACATCTTACTTCCCGTCCTTCATCAATGTCATTGCATCTTTTATAAATTATGACGTATTCATTTGGGATTTCCCGCTTTCCCTATTTTACCTGACATAAAAATAAAAGATGAGGGAAGAAATGTTCCTTTTTTCGCAACAAAAAAAGCAAAAAATAATGAATTTATGATGGGTAGCTTATTTCTTATTTTAAGTTTAGTGGATTTACTAAAGAATGTTCTTGGTTTTTCTTAATGTTTTGCGTTTTATATAAGGAAATTTAACTTTTAAAATTGGCCATCTACACACCGCGTCCTCAAAATTATTGTAAATATGTATTTATAAATTGACATTTTAGTAGTTAGATTTTCTTTTTGTACAATTCATTTTCATGGTAAATTAACTATCGCTTTTTAAAGTAATTTTCGCAACTTGAACTGTTACTTAAAGCCGAAGTAAGAGAGTAAACGAAATTGCTTTAAATATCATTGAATTTCGAATCAACACAGCAACATAAATTATCATTTAATTAAAAGTAAAGGAAAAACATATTTCATTATTTACCATACTGTATATGCCGAAATTAAAAATCAAGAAATCAATATGAAAATTTATGTAGTTTTGGATGGGTTTCTAGCTAAGAGTTTGAAAATTAACAATATCAGAACTATCAAATTCAAAATTAGTTTGAAATTTCATGACAACACTTTTCCTATTATTTTTATTCTATTAAATTTGAGTAATTATTTTATTAGGACGTTAAACAATAGCCTGTACTTAGGAAACCTCGAAACTTAAAGGGAAAACAGGTAATTTGTCATTGGGTCCGATTCGTTAAAATCACGGTTGATTAATCATCAGGAGGATATCTGTGGGGCAAAGTAATCTTTGTGCTACCTAGAGTAATGTTACCAATTTAAGTGGGGCAAAAAAATTTTTCTCAATTAGTCTGAGAAAAAATTTACAACCAATGACTATTACAACCCAAAAACCATTAATTTTCGCGAAAATGTAAATTTATTCTTCGTTCCAAGCTACCATTTACTAGTTAAACGTTTAATTTAGAAATTTTTTCACCGAGTTTATATCCAGAAAAAGTTTATTTGGTACACGTTCCTATTGTCTCTGGTAACACATGCAACAAAAGAAAATTAATGTATCTTGGGGTATGCGCGCTTCAATTTTATATAATGAAAACCATATATTCCTTTTGTTGGCGCTTGTGAAACGTTCATTATGTCAGATCGCCTTAATATATAGGTAGACAGAGCCCATAGGACGTTCTTTTAATTGGTACTTAATTGTATTTTCTTTTTGTCTAATTTTTTCTTTGCTTGTTTCATTTTAAATAAATATCTTGCTTAAGTGTCGAACCCTGATTCAAACAAAGAATTATTAATTAAATGTATTTCGAACTAGATTCAGCCTTCGTCAATGTCTTTCAAGACTATAAATTTTCCAGTACCTGCTGACATGTCTAAAAGGGAAACGTCCTTATGCACAACCGGCCATAGAAGTAACACAATCATTTGTCATCTTACCTAATTTGTTAAACCCTGGGGTCAATTAATCATCGCTAATGATGTTTTACGGACAGTAAGTTATGTATCACCTGGAAGTAATGGTTATTTGGTTTTGAATATAATTCTAATGGGTAGTAAGTAATATTACTTTGCTTCGGAAGTTTTGGTTAGTTAAGATAAAAAAAATTGTCCAATAAAAACTTGAAAAACTGCCTTTAAAGAGATTTTAATGTTAAAATTCTTGTAAAATATTTCTTGATAGACATCTACATACTTAAATATGCAATTTTTCATTCAAATAAACAATTTCTATTACGTAGTAATTTAATATGAAATAATTGTGTAGTGAGTCTATTAAATGTCAAATTTTTATAAATTATTTGTTTCTTGATAGTCAGTGGCGGGCAACAGTTTCAACAAAATAATTCATTCAAGTCAAAGATTAGAAAATACATATATTAAGTATGAGGTGACGTTTTCAGCCTGTTCTATAAAATAAGGAAACTTTCATGAACTTTCGTTGATTAAATCGAGTGACATCCTTTAACAAGTTGACTATGTTGAATTGCAAATGGCGTTCAGCCAACTAGTTTCCACTTAATAGTTCATATAACTGGAATGCACGCAGTAATAAAATATTTCTGCATTTACAATTTTCCTCCATGAAGATTAAGATCTGCTATATATTTTTCATCGTTTAATTATGTAAGTATAAGTTGTGGATTTGTAGTGTGACGGTCCTGGCATTTTCTTGAGAACAAATTTCAAATATTTTGTCGGAAAAATAAAAAAATTGATAAAAAACAATAAAATAAATCAAAATAGATCAAGATTGCAGGCACATCCTAATATAAGTGTCTGATATCGAGAAAAAAGAAACTTAGACCAGCACTAAATGTCCAAAACAAAAAAACATTGTTCACCATTTCCATGTTTAAGCATTCTATTTTGTCATTATTTTTTTGGAATACTAAACATAATTGCAATTAATTACATTAAAAAAGAATAATAGATAGAAAGTAGGTACTACGTAAATTTATATAAATATATATTTTTCAAAAGTTCAACGAACCGGCCTATAAGGATTGAACCCAAGAGTTTTAAAGTATCGTTTAAGAAATTTGATAGAACATTGACAGAAATCGATACCCTTAAATTGTCTGATTCAGATAACATGGTTAATCATGCATTATCATATGAATTTGATTAATTTACACAGTTACTTATTTAGCTATTACATGTAAAGGTAAGCTAAGATAAAAAGAAACTAAATAGTGAGAATCATCAAATATTACTAACAATAAGTAACATCACCAACTTTATGAATTACAAGCAGAAAGCATTATAGAAAAGAAATTATAGTAAATTTTCTTTTTTGTGATTCTAAAATGAACATTAACCCAAGTTAAGTCGGTAAAATATTTCTTGAACAATGACAAATTATCGCGGAAGCGCAAGGCCGTGTCCGTCGTAATGTGAAACACTAGCTTTATCGCTGATTCAATAGGCGGCGAAACTTTAAAAAACTTCACTTTTGGAAAACTATTAAAACTTTGAAATTTGCCGACTTTCCTATTCGCAAAACTTCAAAATGAAATGCTCTTTCCGCTAAAGTTGACATGGCGGCCACTCTTCTTATTTCAATACGAACGAAGAGGAAAAACAGAAAGTACTGCTCAACTAATATTCTATTACGACGAAATTTCCATTTATTTCCATTTTATTGTACAGATAGAGTTTATGTTAAAAATAATTTTTCAAATTTATTGTTTATTTAATATTAAAAAGTTAAATATAATAAAATATAAATGTCATGTTTAGGGAGATTACTGAACTATTTAAACAACTTTTAATGACTTGAACTTCTGGCATAAGTAGTTGTATCCATCAACCACAAATAATTGGAACAATCAACATTTCTAAATATTTCTTATTCAAGTTTGTATTAGAATAATATTAAACTACATAACTATAGACAGTTATTGTTGGATAATTTTAGGTTATTAAATAGTCATTTAAGTATTGAAACGATGTCCATGATTTTTATATACTGTAAGCCATCTCAAAAATAGAATTGTCACATTACGATTCATTTCATTTCTACTTGGTATGTCATACACGGAAATATTAATTTAAAATAAATTGAAATTTAAGGCCATTACAAGACCACAGCGTAATAAAAAAATTACTTATTCAGTTACAGTCAATCATTCTTTCCCTTTACAGTGTAAGTTGGTATTTTATTTGCCTTGAATTGAATTTCTGGGTAAAGCCAAGGATCATCTTCAAACGATGCAATTTTAATATTAGTCAAATCTTATTCAGCTAGATAAATTTTCGGCGCCAATTCTTTATCTTGTTTAATATAATTGGAATGCGGAGGCCTTTAACAATCAATCTTTCGCTAGAGTCAACTATCGAGGTCGTTCTATATATCCATCAGTGTGCCAAAATCCCCGGAACAATTTATATCTATTAAGTTCACGACATTAACTCAACTTTTAAATTTTCGTATTTTCATGAACGAAATATTAGTATAAAGTTCTAAAAGAACCATACAGATAATATTATTTTTTAAATCACAATTTACAAAAAAATAAAATAAATAAATTGTTAAATTCCTTTTTTGAATGAACGATATATTTTTTGAAGTAACAATAGTATAATAATTCTCTTGTGAATCTGATTTCTGTAGCAGGGGAAAATTATTAGGACTGAAAAATTAAAAAATTCTATGACAAGACCATTGCATGCATAGCCTTTCCACTCTTTCATAATCCATCATCTGGAAAATAAAGGTTATTCGAAAATTCAGAGATCCATTTCCAACTTTATTGATTTTATTCGCGGAGGTGATCGTCAAATGTCCATTGAAACGAAAAACCTCTATGGGAGAGAGTTCATATCAGTACTTATGAGCTCATCCACCAAGTTTAATTAATTCTGTTTTCAAACGGGTTAGCACAAACAATACTAAACTTTAATAACTTTATATTGTATAGAAAAATGTATAAAACCATATTAAAATAAGGCACCTTTTACGAATACATTGTACATTTTTTCTGAGAAACATTTATTCTTATTAGTACCGAAACTTGGAAACTTTAATACAAAACGAAACAACCCCAAAAAGAAGATAAAATTAAGCAAAACAGTAATTGAAGAAAAGTTTTTAAGGAAACGCTGCAAGGCATGAAATATTCGTTAGAAGTTAGTCATCGTTTTGACGAGACAACAGAATGATTTATAAGTCTCTTAAAGTTTTGTAAGAATTTGCAGTAAAAAATATAGAGACACATAAAAAAAGTTTGACAATAATTGACAGATTAAGCTACAAATGATAACTAAAACAANAAAAAAAACAATTTAATATTGATTTTTTAAAAATCCAACACACTAATATTTTGCATTCTGACGTGTATGTTTTAGCAATGTCTCTAAAATAAATTTCTTTTCGTTGGATGGTATTAATTAGATTCGAAATTCACCAAATATTCGATTGCAGGCAAATTATACAAAATCAACAATAAAATACGATTAAAATTCGAGAAATAGACTTAGGATATTTCTCCGAATACGGTATGAATTACTTGTCTAATTGTAAGATTGTAGGCCATATGCATCGGTTTATGTGCAAAGAAATAAGTACATATTAAAAAATTATATGATACCTTATGCTATATATATGCTATTATTACATAATTACATAATAATGATTCTAAACATGTTTTCCGATTAATTAAAAATGTTTTGCGAAGATGTAAATGTACTGGTAACGAAATACCCTTCGCAATCTTTGAATTTTAGCTCCATCGAAAACTTACTGGAAATACTGTAGGAGAAAATCAGGATAAAAAAAAACCCAAACAAAAAAAATGATTTATTCGAAATACTACAGAATGACTGAATAAATATGGATTTAATTATTATTGTATAAGTTATACAGGGTGTTTGGGGCATCGTCGGTTAAATTGAAATGGGCGATAGACCTCATCATTTTAAGCAAAAAAGTTCATATGAACATGGGTCCGGAAATGCTTCGGTTCCGAAATATAGGGTGTTAAAGTTTAAGAAAAAAGAACAGTTTTTATTTTTTAACTCCCAAACGGCTTAAGATTTTTTAACGAAATTTGGTAAGAGTGTCATGTGTCACTACAATTTTGTATGAGTAAAAAGAACACCCATATCTCCACCACGGATGAACGGTTAAAGCTGGAAATTTTTCGGAGGAAATCCACCAATATGCTAAATACGTATACCAAATTTCGATTTCAGAACCCATGTTCATATGAACTTTTTTGCTTAAAATGGCGAGGTCTTGTCACCCATTTAAATTTGACCAACGATCCATCAAACATCCTGTATAGCGAATGCATAGATGTCGAGTAATAATGTAAAATAAAGGCTTGTATACAAAATAATGATCGTTTTTGTTTTTTTTATTTGTTTATTATGGACGCATCGGCTACTAAGGCCATTTGCGCCACATGGGCAACTTTCTCATTTTCGGGAATAAGGATCTGTAACTTCTTCGTTGCACTGATGAGTGCCCGAAAGGACGAAACCGTTTTGGTACAATTAAATTGAACTAATCGTTTTTGTTATTTTAAAGAATATATTTGTATCCTTTGGGAGACTAATAAGAAAATAATAATCTAAAAAGTTAAATTAATTTTATTCTTCATCTACTTTTGTCCATGGGCATATAATAATTAGCAATATTGGCTAAAGTGTGAATATTGAAGTTCAAATTAAATATATTTCACTTAGATTTCTTTATATCTTATACACTTTATATTATAACTATATAATATTTATCTAAAAGTCATAATCTCAGAAGAATAAAAATATATCATTGAAAAAATCGTTGATTCATTTATTGTCAATATTGTGCAAGTTATTCATAAATTTCCACGTGCAAGTCATTTCGAAGTGAATATAAAAATTTAATTTTTTGTTTTTCAAAAAAAATAAATTTTTCATTTTTTCCCCGAAAAATAATTGTTTTATTTTTTATTCCTTTTTTCAATTATTTTTTTTAGGTTTTTAAACCTTGGATCAAAAAATGCTTCCATACGCTTCTTATTAAATTCTATAAGCACGATTTTATTCGGTACGATTACATGAGTTTTTTTTGTAACATTTTTGAAACCTCTCGTATAAAAAAGTGAGATGAAAAACCGGTTGACGCGCTTGTCGAGTTACTTATTTATTGCATGGACACGTTCAGCGTAAACAGTTTGCGGGACGACGCTTAGAGTGCAAGTTGGCGAGTTATAATAAAAATGGTCTTATCAATTAAAAGATTTGAAGGAAAAGTTGCGGTTGTAACTGGAGCGTCCAGTGGTATTGGTGCTGCTATTTCTGAGGAATTAGTTAAAAATGGAATTATTGTAAGTGCAAACTAGTATTAAAGAAAAAATGTAATTTAATTTTTAAATATTAAGGTGGCCGGCTTAGCAAGACGAACAGAAAAAGTTGAAGAATTGTCAAAAAACTTAAGCGGAAAGAAGGGCAAATTACATGCATTTAAATGTGATTTAACCAAAGAAGAAGATATCGTATCTGTATTTGAAGAGATTAAAAATAAGCTAGGTCCTATTAATATTTTGGTGAATAATGCTGGACTTTCACAAAAAGGAAGTTTGATAGATGGTGATACAAAAGCTTGGAAAACCGTTTTAGGTAAAAAAAAGTTATTATTCTTGAACTATGTATAAATAATAAGATATTCATTTAAGATACAAATATTTTGGGTCTATGCATTGCAACCAGAGAGGCGGTTCAGGATATGAAGACAAATAATACGAAAGGCCACATTATCCATATTAATAGCGTTCTAGGTCATCAAGTAATAGACTATGCTGGACTTAATGTATACGGTCCCAGTAAATATGCAGTTACCGCTCTTGCACAAACCCTGAGATTTGACATCAACAGAGAAAAATTACCTATAAAAATTACAGTAATTAGAAAACTCAATTCTTAATAGTAAAATATTAATATTTCATTATTATTTTAGAGCGTGAGCCCAGGTTATGTAAAAACAGAATTTCAACAAGTCGCAGGTCTGGAAACATTACCCCCAGCCGTACCAGGATTAGCAGGTGAAGATGTCGCTGATGCAGTAATATATACTTTATCAACTCCGCCATCTGTTAATGTATGTAATACTGTACTATGCTATAATGATGCTAAATTTCAGAATTTTTTTTTCAGGTTTCAGAAATTACTTTACATGCGATTGCTGGTTAAATTAACAATTTTTATAATTCAGTAAACTTTTATGTTTAAAATGTTTTTTTAATTCACAATTAACAATTTTTCTGATAATACCCATTATAAAATTACAATAAATTTTCAGGCAGTTTTCCTTGAAAACCAAAAATTACGATTGTCTTGTTATTAATACTTTAAATGTGAAAACCACAGAGATAAGCGTTGGAAACATTGATAAACGAATTAATATTAGGGAATTACTCATTTATTTACTTTTCAGAGATAGTCGATCTATAAAACCTTTATTTTTAATCTAAAATATAACGTGAGAAAAATGATTGCCGACTTTCTCACTTATAAACTTTCGAATACTAAATGACACTAGATCCAAACATGATACAATGATTATATAATTACGTATTGATATGGAATAAGAAAATTATTCTATTGGATTTGAAATCAAACTTTAATTAGAATTATATCTAAGAATAAAGATATTGTCGTTGTACTTAAGTTAGTCAACAACACCTTGGGACCCATAAACATTCGGGCCAATAACCCAGATATTTCCCAACACGATAATTTAATGGATGGTATTTCTAAAGCATGGAAAATAGAGTTAAGTGAGCTGAGAGTAATAGTTAAGACAAATAGAATAAATAACAATTTGCAATACAAAAACTTTTAATTTGTGCCATCGTAATAAATAGGATAATATTACTCATTATTAATCCACGAAGGTACAAGTTTTCAAATAACTAATTAATTTAGAAGCCTAAAAAATTTGGACATTTGAACTTAATTGCTGTAATCGATAGATTTTTATACTTGACGTTTCGCTAACAACTGCAATAAGCATCATTGGAGGAAACTGTTTCCGCTGCGTGTCATCAAAGAGGTTACTTTGGCCTTCACCTCATCGCCTATGATGATGTTCACCATAGTTGAGAACGAAACGTTGGGTGTAAAGACCTTTGGACCACGGCAGTTAAGCGCCAATCAAAATTCTCATAATGAATTTTCCGGCTGTGAGAGCCTACAATCTTTAATTTAGGAGGGTTTGTTAAAGTAATAAACTCTGGTGCATAACTATACCACAACAACAGTATTATATTTTTATTTACCATTAATTTTTTTTTAATTTAAACCTTAATCTAACAAAAATAAAGACTAGTAACGCACCGTTCCTATTATCACGAATCTCTTCAAAAAGTCATTTTGTCATACTTTGAAAAAGTTTTTGTAAAACTTCAATTTCTGTATTGTTCCAAGCAGTTAAAATAGCTTATTTAAGATCTTCCATGGTTACATATTCCTGATAACCTGCATATATTGTCTATACTGCGAACTTATATACTTGCGAGAACTTGCGAACTTATATACTTAAGATCTCCATAAGATTAAGATCTGAAGAATATGAAGGTTACTCTATAACTCTTACTTCTAACCTATGGAGAGTTTCCCGACTTACAGTATTATCTCATTGGAGGGTTCATTGATTTTGTAAATTGTTATTTACAATCAGGAACAAATGAAATTCCAATGCTTGAGTGTGTTCACCACTGTTTATTCGTATAGAAAGAAATGCTAGCTGCAATAAATCTTGACTAGAAAATGCGCCTCAAAGCATTCAAATTCCTCTGCCAAAATTTCTTTCGAAAAATATCGTAGATCTTTTCTGATGTCTTCAGTAAGAATGGAATCCATATCATCTATCTGAATTCATTTTTTTTTGTCCGAGAATATTACTATTCCTATATATAGAGAATATGCCTATATTGCAATTCTAGTTGAAACATTCTTCCCAAAATCTCAATCTTACATTTTTATGACGTCGTAAAAGTTTGGAAGGAGTTTCCCATTTCTCTCGTTTTATATGAGGACTCTATTTTAAAATTCTCAAAACTGTCCAACAAGACAAGTGTAGTTGGATGGTGTGTGGCAAGGTAGGGTTTGGTTAAGACATCAGTCTCAACTAGAGAATAACCACCCCAAACAGGAACAATTTTTTTGCGCTATTGGTTGACAAGTGAGATGCCCTGCAGCCCAACTCTAATTGGTTTGCATGAGAAGAGTTTTTAGTGCGGTATTGACTACATGGCCGAATTCCACACTCCCGAGGCCGATTTACCATCGATCCATCAGCGGTCTCGGGGTCAATGCGTAAATTAATTTTTTCTGTTAAAAAAAAGTAAGATCTGGTTCGGTAAACGGTAGTGTTATTCATATTTTTTGTTAGATTATGTATTTACAATGGCAAAAATGTAGTTTTTTGCAAATAAGATAGTTCTTAAACCGTATCAAACCCGAAAGTTGATTTGGACATGCACATATCGCTTATTTAATACATATAACGCCAAAACTTAAAAACACATAATTTATATTATACGTACATAAGGAAAATAAATAATCTCTTTCATAGTTTATTTGAAATAAATCAAAGTTCTTTTTTTTAAGACCTCTACTGATTACTCTTTCAGAATATACGTAGGCAGAATAATTGCCCTAAAGTAATTTTTAAAATTTTATTACACGAATGAATACACGACACTAATCAAATTTACCCCTCCTTACTGCAAAGCCAACCCCTCAAAAATTTTAATGATAATGTGGTCAAGTAATAACACATTTGCAAGGTCACCTTTTCAATCAAACGTAATATTTTAAATTTGAATCGAGAAACCGTTTCCTAAAGATGATGTTGCACAAATTCGGCTTTGTTTATAAATTTGTTTGTGTATTATTTGTGCCAGAGATGTTCAATTTGTTTTATAGAATTGGTAATAATCAACTAGAAAGGTCTAAAGTCAATATTTTAGATTATTTATAAAAATAAGATGGACTTTGTAATGAGGCGAAATGACTTGCATTGATACCAATTTCATCTTATTTCCCTTTTAATTGAGGATTTTTTAAATACATCTACATATTTAGTTGTCACGTTAGTTTAGTTTTTGTTTTAATTTCATCATTTTTGCAGTATGTTAACACCATTGAATCTATTTAATAGAATTATCTAAAAAAATGTAAAGTGCTTGACAAATTTTTAAAATTATTTATTCTAGAAAATGTGTTTTTCATTATTAACTGGTACTACAATGGAACCCTTTTCTCTTATTGGAATCAGAAAATAATGTTACATTTATTTCACGTTCTTTTATTTGATCGTGTCTCATAATACTTCCAGGAAAATTCGTTTGTTTCCTCATGAAGGTAAATATTTTTTAACCCCTTCTGACAACGTTCCGACGATGTGAGCTTGTTATTTATAAATTCTGGGTTAATAATTCGTTTTTTCAATTTAATTTAGGTGAGGATATAAGCATTTATTAGAAAATTCGTTTTGGTCCCCTTTGTTAGTTCAACCTTAACAAAACATTAGTCAATTTAATAATTCAAGCACAATACATAAAAGGTTTTTTCCCATTAAATCCGAAGTTTTTTGAACGATTGTGGTTCGTTAGTTCAGACACGTTGTAAAATTTTGTAATTTTGAAAAATTTTTTCCACAATGCGTTGTTTTTACCTAACGCGCACCGATTCAATTTTTTTCCATGGGAATGTATACGTATGTGTATTTTACACCTACATACATCCTCTTTATTTATTATTCAGCGTGTCTGCGGCTGAATGTCGTTAATTTCGTTTCGCGTTATTTTTCCTGATACAAATCAAATTCATTTAAAAAAAGTCGCATCGTTTATCTGGCAAGCATCAGAGTGTCCCATTAAGTATTCAACGAATTCCGAAACGTTTAACTTGCAGATCAGGTTATTGTTAGCTCTGTGTCATCAAAATGCAAAACAAAATGCCTTTTGACTGTGTATTGTGACCCCCTGGACTGGAAAACACCATCAATTTATTTAACTAGAGCCAGAAACAATAATTCATTTGCATTGGTGGATGAGTCCCCTACCAAAGAAATAAACAATATACTACCCATCCAAAGAAGAAGAGTTTCTAGAAGTCTTTTTCGTTTATAAGGATATTTTTGTTCCAGCAATTTAACAAGGGTATTCGAAAAGGTGAATTATGCTACAAATTATATTTAATAATTCCTTAGATGAATTTTCCTTTTGAAAACATAGTCTGCCTCAATCCAGTTAATCTAAATAATAGTAGCTTGAATTATGCAGCTTAGATATGTATTATACAGAGACTGCTCTAGTTGTTACATGAAATAGTTTTTACCATTCGTATACTGTATGATTAACCTTAATTATACACGAAAATAATAAATACATTTGAAAAGCTTCTATTAAAGATAACATGTTCTGCACTCGCTACGGTTTTTCAGATACTTTACATACGAAATTGCTAAAAAACATAAGCAATAAAACAGAACCATATTTCAACGAAATTATGGCTCTATATACAGCTAACAGGAATACTTACTAGTAAATGCAGTTTTATATAAGATATATAATAGGTTTCGAGATTTATAGATAAATACATTTTTTTATTGAATTTTTGAGTAACAAAATACATATTGTTATTTCGTTGATTTCCTTAACGTATTCCTCAACAAATGAAAATGTCGTTGATTGATTAGATCGTACTGCTCGATTATATTGTTATTTTTAATAACGTTTTACTAAAAAGAGGTAAAATATGCGTCTGAAAAAAACCTGACACATTCTTGTAGAGAGAACAGTAAAAGCAGATTTTATAATGGTAAAAGTCACGGTAAGTATTGGAAGTCGATATTCAGAAAATTTATTTGAATTCCTTAATTTTTATGAAATTCATTATGTCTAGATCAGAAGTCGGCTACCCTTTTAACGAAATTTCAAAAATGTTCAAATACCATACCATGATATTTTATTCCAAAAATTTATATTTCACTGGCTACGTTACTTGACAAAAGAATTGTATCACAATTTGTAATTTTTTTTTTTTAACTCTACCCTTTTTGTTATGTTATTCTTATGCAACTCGCACAGTGGATATGAAGTGTTATCCTAATTCTGCACAAAAAGCAATAAAGGTTATTTTAAAAAACAACATTTTTCGAACCTACAGTAATTATTTTTTAAACCACTTTCTTAAATTTATTCTAGTTAGGGTGTTAGCCATTTTCTTTTGACATTTTATTGAATAAAATTTCGCCGCAATGAAGGTCCTTTACGTAAAAGCTATTTTCCACCTTGTCACGTTTCGGGGCTCCATTATTAAAAGTTTATTTCGTATTTAAACACCCGCTAAATTATTCTGTTATAATCTAAAAACTGAGTCCGAGATTAATCATCATCAAGTAAAATACAACTTTTTATAAAGAAAAAAAATAAAAAGAATATAACCAAAAAATATATATAATGACGCGTTTCTTTTTTTCCATAGATGTAAAAATATTAGCATATCACATTATGTGGCATTGAATACTCCCTATAGAGAGTATCATATGTTTCGAGAAATTCCCCATGGCGCCTTTAAACTAAAAGCAAACGAATAAATAAAACGATATTCCATTTCCATATTAAAGAATTCTAAACGACATTCGAATATAAGAAAATGCACAATTCGATATGAAGGCAATAAATCCAAGCTATCAATCAGTCAGTTAATGCATTTAGGATATCACACTGTCTTGTTTTGGGATAAATCACTTAAAATAAATCTAAATTCTAGAATTTATTCATACTCAATTAGTAGTTTCAATCTTTAAGCTAATTCCATTAAGAAAGCTCTTAAGGAATAAGGCATCTCTTTATAATAAAAAAAATTATATTCTAAATTACACTCTTTTTCTCGTAGCATTAAACTACTTTAAACTATTTCTTTAACTTATTTCCAATTAAGCTATATTCAGTGAACCATTGCTTCTCCTTTACTTCTTTTTAAGTATGTCCTAAAGTGATAAAGGATCGTAAAATTTTAATCGCATCAAGATTGATTTGATAAAACAAAGTATAAAAATACATTCTAATTTAATTTCTTTTAACTAAATCCAAATTTAATTTATTTTTGGAATTAGGCTAACAGAAGTCTGATTAGTGATTGGGAAAACTTTACAATCGAAATTTTCGTCATTAACTTTTTACAGCGGAAATTAAGCTTGGTCATAAAAAGTTTTCAAAAGTCGGTGTTCTGATTCATTGGGTTACTTAATTACTAAACTTTTTCTAAGGTAATATAGTTAAAACTAATCTAGAACAAGTAAATTATAATAGAATAGATACTTGAATATATTCGTGATTGCTTTATTTACCCAAAGGCTTTATTCAATCTAATTTAATGTAACTTAATACGTAAAACACTTTGTCCTACAAAATTTTTAAACCACGTCTAAATATCTCTTGGAAGATTTTACAAATCGGATTGTGATTTTTTCTAACGGCTTGAAAAATTTCAAAAGTCACCATATCTTGTTGTTAAAAAGATTAAGGGTGCTCAGAATTTTTTCATTAAGCATTTCAGTTCGATGTATGTTGTTCGGGTTCATTAGAATCAGGCTGAGACGCAGTGTTCAATAAGCGAATTTAATGTGAGTGTGAGAAATATTGAGGTTCTTTTGCTGAGGATTTGGAAATCTTACTAAGTTTGAGTCTAAGAAAGGGAGCTGGCTTGGACTTATCGTCAAATTTATTTCTAAGGAATTGTGCTATTTGATTATGAGAAATCCTTGACAAAAAATTGATGATTAATTGATGTGGCATCCTTAAGTAAGAACTGAACAAAGAACTTTTCTAATACGACGATAGTTATTATAATGACATTGGCATATTGTTTTGGATCTCTTAACATGGTGTCCATATAAAGGTCCTTTGAAGATTGTCCAAAGGAAATCTTTAAAGTATTTGAGGTTTCCCTATCTCAGGGGGGTTTACATATTGATCAAAGTTGTATGGCAGACAGGTTTAATCTTGACAATCTCATTGATCACAGAGAATATCTTAATACCTATATCTTTGTTTCTAAGTTACTGAACAACACTATTTGGCTAGAAATCTTGGTTGGTCAGGTTCTCAATTAAGTCTCACCAATTCCAGAATATGGCACATATGCAATAGACGAATCTCTGTAGTTGACAACATATTTTAGTACTTCTCACTAGCTCTGTTTTAAGCCCGAACTCAGGTTTCATATTTTTAAAACCTAGCATTTTTTTTGCCGTCAATATTATTAATGTAATTTTTTAAAACGATTTTGTATCAAATATATTGATTGCTTCACTATCTGTTTCCATTCGTTCTTATACACTGATGTGCATAACTATAGCACCACTTAATATTTCATATCTAGCTTGTCCCTTAGGAAAGCTAATTTAAGCAATTTTCACTAAATTATAAACGAAAATTGAAGCAGTTTTGCCAAATATAACAGTTTTTCTAATATTTATTGAATTGTTACAAAAAAAAGCATTCAATAAAAAATGTCCATTTGTTCATAACTATAGCACCACTTGAATTTTGCTCTTTTCTGGATTATAAAAACTACCTAATTTGGCAAAATTGCTTCAAATTAGGTTTATAAAATAGTGATAATTGTTTGAACTAACTTTCGTAAGGGATAATCGAGATACGGCCAAAATTCAAGTGGTGCTATAGTTATGCACACCAGTATATA
>JABRWK010000019.1:522638-538701 GCA_013372445.1 Hypothenemus hampei | reverse complement strand
TACACTGATGTGCATAACTATAGCACCACTTAATATTTCATATCTAGCTTGTCCCTTACGAAAGCTAATTTAAGCAATTTTCACTAAATTATAAACGAAAATTGAAGCAGTTTTGCCAAATATAACAGTTTTTCTAATATTTATTGAATTGTTACAAAAAAAAGCATTCAATAAAAAATGTCCATTTGTTCATAACTATAGCACCACTTGAATTTTGCTCTTTTCTGGATTATAAAAACTACCTAATTTGGCAAAATTGCTTCAAATTAGGTTTATAAAATAGTGATAATTGTTTGAACTAACTTTCGTAAGGGATAATCGAGATACGGCCAAAATTCAAGTGGTGCTATAGTTATGCACACCAGTATATTATACATAATTGTAAAGTTCAGATAATTATAAAAATAGCTTTGATATATTCAAAAAGTATCCGTTGAAATATACCTATTCCTGTTTAGATTAGAGCCATTTTCTATACTAGATATCACCTAAAAATTTAACTTGAGTATAAAGAAATGTTAACGTAGGAGAAAAACCTCTTGACGAATTATGTATTACGAGTCATATATGCAGCTAGCGGAAAATTTTCACAGATACAAATGGCGGTGTATAAAACGGCTCTTTCGCAATTAAACATAAAATATTAATCTTGATATACTGGAAATACGACGTCCATTTTTCACGAACGAAGTCGCATTAAAAATTCAATTGAATTGCCCAGTCCAGATTGTCAATCGATATTTTTTACACTTGCACTACACAGAATTGACAAGAATTGTACAAATCGTTAAACGGAAAATTTAGGTTTTAACACCTGTTACCGATTATCTATCGTCAGTTAAGTGACGATTTAATGAATCCGGTCATATTTAAATTTATACTAATTCAAGCAACCTTATAAGACTGGAATTATCGATAATTGAAATCGTTGGGCTACCAAGGTTAATTTACTTTTTTAGGGAAATTGTAATTTCAACATGTATGATAATGTTAATTAGGTTCCTATTAGATAATAAAAAATGAGTTATCAACTGTTTGTGCCACATATAAAATCTCTAGACGTTATGTATAATACGGCTTAATAATAAACTGTATTTTAACGTAAGGTAAAGTTTGGCTCGCAATTGTCTATGGTTAATTATTAATGTATTAATGAGACCCAAAGAGATGGCCGCTTTGTTGGTGTTTGCAAGTTTGGGGAATAAAAGATTTTCTGCGGTTTCATTATCAAATAAATTTCAAGAAGTTGTAAATATACATATTGGTGAATGTTTAGTTGGCTTCTAGAACCATGGTGCAGGTCTACCGTACTATGCTTACAACGTCGGCATCGAGTTGCAAGAGTGATTTTTTCCGAAATAACATTTAGCGAAATAATGAGTACGGGGATACGGTAGATCCTGTTTAAAGATGATTCTCATTTCTGTTTCACCTTTCAGATGAATGCAGCTGAGTATGTAAAGACTCGAATAAACATGCGTTCCAATTTTTATTTGAGGTGCATAACAGAGATTCTGGATAATTATGTTGTACCTTTCATGACTATTGCGCTCCAACATGCATGATAATGCCAGAACGCATACAGGTAACGAGAGAGTACCTAAAAGCGTGCAATGCCCGGCTCTTTATTCCTACATGAATTCCTTTGTCCAATTCCATGTTTGGAACGAGTTCGGACGACTTCTGAAATAGAAACTGCCTACCTAGGAGGGTTCCAGAACTATTCGACTACATAGAGTGACTTCTGTAGAACTGTGATACTATCAACCAGGATGTGATCTTTGAATTAAATATTTCAAACTCTCTGTCCCCGAATTTAAGCAGTTATTTTAATACGAGATAGCTAGGCTGTCAATTTTTGGTTAAAATTTATATTTGTGGCTTTTTTAATACTGACCAAAAAAACTGGTTTTGTGATTCAATATTTAATTCTTAATTTATTGTTGGCCATACAATTGCTTAGAAATTTTGAATATTATTTTAAAACTGAAATACAATAAAATTGAGGAAGAATTTCCCCTGTGTTCCTTTGTAAATAAATAATGAATGATTTGTTAGGGCGGAAAATAACGATGATTCGAAAAAAGATTACCTTAACTGGAATAACATCAGGCTTCGCTCTATTTTAACTTCTTTGGAATTCCCATTTAACGTTATATGCTTAAAGTTCCACGATTTATTTTTTGATCTTGAATCCCGTTTGTCTTTTTAAAGTATTTAGAGTTTGTGGAAATTATTAAACAGAAGACAAACTAAAATGTAAATAATAAAGTTTTAAACTTTTTGTAATGTTGTTATTTGCAACTGTCGGTATGCAGAATTTTATACATATGTTAGTTGCATATTTATACAATGAAAAAAAACCTTTGAATAACTTTCAAAGACTACACAGAGAATTACGTAATATATTTGATATATTTCAATCCGATGGCAAATATTTTAATCTCTTTAGTCTTAGCCACTTTTATGTATACATATGTACATGCGTTTTAATGAATCATAGCTTAAGTGGGCTTTCACACCGAAGTCGCATACTAGTTGCATACTTTGTGTTACGTGCTACCTGAAAACAAGAAACATTCTAGTTGTTTTGAAACACATATTAACAAAAGTCCCACAATGCCATGCTGCTAACAGGTAAATTCAATGAATTTATTACTGTATATTAAACTATGAATGTATATCATAAAAATATATGATATTCTAAAATGTCTTTAGTTGCTTTAAAGCTCTTATACAGAAGTCCTAATTCATTAACGAGATAAGAAAACTTGCGAAGTTTCTACATTAAACTTTCAGAATTAAATGTAGTGGTAATCAATCAGAATAAAAGTCGGACCACTGAAAACCTATTAATCACAATTTATACATATAAAAAATAATAAAGGTACATGAACAAGGTGGCTTGTGGACAATGGGCCATATTCAAACAACGGAATAGTTCGATCAAACAGTATAAACCCAATTTACGTTAGAGAACCAAAGTTGAAAATAATAAAGATACGTATTCAGTTTGCACGTGCTAAAAAAACCCTATATATCAAATTTAGTAAAATTACTTCATATACACACAACAAAATAGGCTTTGCCTCACCCTTTAATTTAATTAAATAGTGTATTCAAAATATATAATTATTAGTACTTTAAAGATTATGGTTTTATGAGACATTTTGATTAAAAAATTGACGGCAAAACAATACCACTATAATTTTAAAGAATTCTTAATGAAAAAAAATGTTACATTTTTAGAACAACGAATATATGAGTAAATTTTATTTTAAACAAACTTTCAAGCAAGTTGTTGCTTCAATAACAAGTAACTCCGCATTTAGCTAGACTACAACTACTCTACGAGACATACTATCTATATGATTAGTAAGGCTTTGTTGACTCAAATTGTTCCATTCTTGGACTTCCATATTGCCAAGTCAGTTGATTCCGTGCGTGTTCAATCGGGATCATGTCAGATAACATTGGAGGCCATTCCAATCTCTCAATTTGACGATCTTCTTTGACTTGAGACGATAACCATGTCTGATTTTAGCCTTAAACCGAATAGATCCACCCCTTTGTTGGACTATGGCAAAATAAAATCGTTACTGATTGCTAGTTTCTCTGCAAATACATCTTGTATTGTTATCTGGAGACAAATATATTATTACTTCGTTCGTAAAAATGAGGGTTCTCCATCGACCCAAATTCTAGTTTTCAAAATTTCTAGCCTATTTGTAGCATTCGTCTCGTTGATTTGGATATATTCAGGAGCACGCTAAGAACGTCGGGGACGTAGGTTATCTTGGGGAAGTCTATTCCTTATTATCTGTGAAGTTACATAGGTACCTGTTGCCTATAAAAGTTGTCGCCGAAATTCAACGGAATTTGATTCTCTATTAGGGCGTGCTAAGATTCGTAAATAGAGGTCTTCATGACGGGTTGTTGAACGTGGATGTTCAATACGAGGCGTGTCTTCCACATTTCCAGTAGCCAGAAAGCGATTTCATGTTCTAACGACGTTACTATGATTTTGACCAACTTGCTCAATTCGCTCTTTTAATAAAAAAAATTCCGTTTTCGTAAAACTACAATCCTCATACGAATTATGGTAGAAATTTGTTGCCTATTCAGATTGATAGAAAAAAATTTCTACATTTTTTTGTATTGCCGTAAGTATACACTACTAAAATAGAGAAATACAACTAAAGACTCGACTCTTGCTGTTTCTTTAACTTTATCTGTTTTTTGGTTCCCAAAAAATAAACAACTAAATATAATGGAGAAAAAATAAACATAGTTTTTATTTTTATGACATAAAAAAGAAAAATTAAGTAACAGGTATACACGATTTAATCAAAATTTGAGGAGAAGACAAACTTGTTTTATTGTGCGTAGTTCAAGAGATAAAATGAAATAAAATTTACTCTTTGAAACCTTGTATATTTGTTATTACGAATTTTGCAACTAAGGTAAGTGGGTGAAAGCCAAAGTTAAACTTTTTAGTACAAGTTTTATACTGTTGGAATTTGACTCATTATTAACGGAATATCCCGAAACAGTGAAACTATTTTTTTCCTTTTAAATCTGTATTTATATGTAGAATAAGTAATTTCAAAATCATATCCTATCTCTGTGAAAATCGTAAAAATAAAGAATAGAATTTGGAGTCAAAAATAATAATTTCTATTTGATCCCCTTCTTAATGGATAATTTTTAACGAATCTTATTTATGAATTAGAAATTCCTTTATCAGCTTCAGTTTTATTTCGGACTTTTATAGCACACCTAATACAGGAATAACACGTTAGAACTTTTATAGAAACTTTAATTACCCGTCTCGTTTCTTATTTTTACTCCATTCCGTTTTGCGCTAAATACGACTTTGTTGCCCGATTTCTGCAAATAAACGAACAGGGTCGCTCGTAAATACGTATTAAGTTAATTTTAACTTTCTTTAGAACGAAAAATAATTCCTTCAGATTTAAAAGGAGAAATTTAAAAATTTTAAGACCAATAAAAAACAAACTTTATACCTGAACAACATTTGCTGTATACGTTCTTTTAATATAACGGTATTGGAGTGTAATAAAAAAATTTATGTGCGTTTTGAAATTCAATTTTGTATATTATCACGTATATAATTTCGGTTTATATTTGGCAGGAGATTCAACTCCTATTTCGGAAAGAAATAACTGAAAATCCAATTTTCGTTTTACTGTTGTTTATACCTTGATTTGTGGCTGCATCTGAGCCTATAGATAAGAATTTTTTTCTCAGACCTTATTTATAATAATCTATTGTGAGAGACTGTCATGGAAATTTCTAAAATAGAAAATCATACTGAGAAAACTTAAATGAAATTATTAAACTAGTTTCCTTCAACGACCATTTAAAAACACATCAATTATTGATCAGTATCTATCGGCGGAACCAATTAGACCTTTCTTTATCCTAACCAGGTCGCCAGGGATTGCGGCAATTAGTGATAGACGTCACTCTGTACCAGCCCTCGTTTCCTGGCCACGATCTGTGGGGATTTATGTGTGCTATGTCGCTTTTGCACTGATTTAGGACAGGAATTCACTCGCTCTTTAAGGCTAAAGTTCAATCAATTAGGACAGCATTCACTGATTTTTGTATTAACACTATTTAAATCCATTCTTTTGATTATAACTTATTAAAATATGAAATGATTGGTGATATAAAAGCAACAAATGAGAAGTTTTATATCCATTTCAAAGATAACTGTTTCTTCTCTAATTTATATACAAAAAGTTTAATGTTTCTTTAACAATTAAAAATGTCTATTATTTGAGAAAATGAGATGTTAATTGAAAATTCTTAAATTCTAAGTTATTATTTGTTTGGTAAGAAAATAATTAGGTCACTTATTCGAATTTCTAATTTAAGTATTTATATGCTATTTAAAAAAAAAACATGAATTATTATAACAATTTTTTCTCAATTTTTAATAATGTTTTAATCAATTAATTTATAAAAACAATTGTTTGGCTTATATTTTATACTTTGTTTCATATTTTGTTTTATACTTTGTTAGACAAAGATTTCAAGTTATGACAAAATAAAACTTCTTTCAACAATGTCTGTTTTGGACAAAAGACACCAAAAGGGCTGAGAGTAGCTGGGTGGTTCTAATCCAATAAATGCAATTTTGTACAACGTAGGCAAATTCAACGATCTCCCACTAGTTACATACAACTATAGAGTATTATATTGTCCTAGTTTAACACAATTCAAATGAAATGTGTCCAATGCAGGTATTTCAAGAAGAGCCAAATGGTTAAATAAGGTTTTAAACAATCGTAATCAAGTACAGACAAACTTCAAGAGTTTTCCAGCAAAATCAAGACTATATGTATAATCTTGGTTTTGCTTGCAATCATTAGATAGTACTGTATATAGTACAGTCCGAATCAAAAATTAAATTATTATTCATTAAAATATGACATATGAGAATAAGAAGAAAATATATGGTTTCCATAAAATCTCAGTCTCATACTTCATGATTCACTCGAATAATAAATCATTTTCTTAACTTTTGAAATCCTGGATATTAATACAATGCAATAGATGTCATTCTTTCAGAACATGTAAAACACATGTAAACATCGAATTTTGAAATTTAACCAAACCATATCCGGGAATCACAAAGGGTCGATTTTGGCAAAATCCATCTGAAAATGATTTGTTGTGTTGTTATTCAGCAATTTGCTTTAATTAATATCTTTATTTAGTGTCATCTGTTTCAATTCAGGTTTAACTGATCTCCAAAAACATGGTGCATTGCCAGTACAGTGAATGAATCCTGGGACTCGAATTCCGTTCACACATCTCCTCTACATTTACAACAAATGTCTTTATTGAACCAAAAAATAGACAATTACTATTCCAAAAATCCAAAAGAGCTATAAGCATTTAATTAGAATTAAAATTTCTAAAATTTTATACAATTATTTAGGTATGTGCAAACAATTTATACAGGGTGAATTATACCAAGAGGACAAAAATTGAAAATCGATTGCAAAATTAATTTTAAGCAAAAAAGTTAAGTACCATTTTTTTCGATCGGGCTTCGTTTTCCAGATATTAACGCTACGAAGCCCAATAAAAAAATGGTATTTCACTTTTTTTGCATCGTAGCTTAATATCTGAAAAACGAAACCCGATAGAAAAAATGTTATTTCACTTATTTTATTTAAAATTAAATTCTGAAGCAGATTTCCAATTTTTGTCCTCTTGATATAAATCACCCTGTATGTATTTTAATATTTTTTACGAATTGTTAATTATCAATCACCAATAGGCAAATGGAATTTTTTCGCTATTATTGTTGTAGAATGACTCACCTCAAAAACCTTTCAACCTTAGAGCCAAAATCCTTTTTAATTTTTTAATTATTTCTCCAACAAAAATCATTTGAATTATTTTTTTCAAGTAGATATAATTTGTAATATAGCATTCAATAATTGATTAATATTAAATTTTGAATTAAATTAATATCGTAGTTTTAAGTAGAAATTGGTTCATGATTTAATGTTATGGAATTAAATAAATCAAGTATAATATATCAAAGAGTTCTTGTATCGAAAACCCATGACCTTAATAGATTCACATTTATCGTGAAATTAAATCTAAAACCAACGGACCCACTTTGCTACACATTTCGTTTCCTGGTTCGGTCTATATAGCCCCACTTCGATAGGCAGTAAATCTCGATACACGGGCAAAAAAGAAGAGCGGCAGTGATTTACTCTAAAGGAATGTTTATCTTCGTTAGCACGCCCGAGACTTATTGGCGTTCTGATCTGAAACATTAGACAAATTAGCTAAATGGGTCGACGGGGAATTAAATGTTGCAGCAACAAGGAAACGGACATAAAATATACAATACAAACTCCTACCCTCTTATTATTCTCCCTTCTAGTGAAATTCCCACGATGTTTTGTTGTTGAGTCTTTACGTTAGAAGACATATTACTAGACCTAAGGGATATTCAGAGTTCAATAGAGTTAAATCAGACTACGCCACGGACTAAAAAACCGTTCAACGTTAAAATATTATCACCATTGGAGTCGAGATTTCCGAACGAAATGAAACACGTCAAAAACACACAAATCCGCACTTTTCGCTCTCGCTAATTAACGAGATTGAAAATGGAAAATTCGTAAAACGATTGGTTAAGTAAATTTTCTAAATCCTTTTATTACAGAAGTAAATGAGAAATTCAAAGTTGAGCATTTAACCGACCTGAAATTGAGTTAAGCGCCGATTTAAACAAAATAAAAGGTAAAGTTTAAATCTAGACGTGGGCCTTAATTAGAAGTTTCCCACAGTTTGAGGAAGCAATCAAACCTGCTCGATCGTTCATCGGTGCAACTAGATGGTCTAAGCGTAATTTACTGTGAACAATGATAATATTAATGACAATTTATTCTAATAAAAAAATTTGTCAAAGCAAGTTTCTATATGGAATGAACATCAAAACCTAAATGCTTTGATTGTATCCACAGTTTCAAAAAACTGTTCAATTACGAAATTCGATTAAATTGGTAGTGTATCCAATTTTTTCAAAAGACTCATCAATTACGATGGGTCATTCCACATGACCGCAAAAAAGGGCGAACACTTATAAATTCCTGGAAATCCTGATAGAAAACTAACTTTATCCACCACAAGAGTTACCGTTAATTGCTGGAATCCTTATTAGACGCAAATCGAGAAAAAAGAACCTATTTAACGAACTATTAAGCACGAATCGATGATAGTAATGCCTAGTTGTATTTTTCAATAAAAAACCTATAATAGTAAATCTAAGAAAAGAGCAATTGCCCTAATTATAACGGAAATAATTCGATTTTATGTTAATAAAGAATGACTTGGTTATAAATAGATATGTCATTTGAGTTTGTAATAGTTACTATAATTATGTCACTATTATCAATTTTTAAATTTCGTTATTTCGCATATCACAATATCCTTTTTTAGAGTATAATTTTTACGAAACAATTGATTAAGAAATCAATTTAATTTCGGCCTTGCGCTTCACATTAAAGCTTTAAAGAAGCTCTAGTTGCTTCAATATTTCCTCGAATTTAGTCATCTTCAAAGGCAAAAGCCTTTAAATTCCGATAACGATAAACACGTATAAACACATTTATATTATACTTGGCATTAGTGATATGGACAACTCCTTTTGAACTTAAAGCCTAATTCAATTTATCTATCGATTATTTTTGAATACATTCTCCAATATACATTTAGCCAACCAGAATGTTTGCATTAATGTAATAGTCTAACTTATATTATTACAATCAAATGTAATAAACCCTATATATGTATACATATGTATTTATGTATTAAATGTTAATTGTTTGTTAATTGGTCCGAATACAGTAAATTAACGAAAACAATAAAACCGTATAGGAAAACGTAATTTTCCCATATTAAACTTGTAAAGATTCGTCTATTTCAATTTTCCATTTAATATTTAACCACGATTTACTTTGAATTACTAGTGGCTTCGATGGAGGAAATTACCTTCATTACATTCTGTCCAGTAAACTTCGAGGTAATGTGATTTTAATTAAGGAAAAATTTAATTGTCTGATCTGCAGAAACGGCTAAATAATTATTTTGTGTTTGTTGACGGGAGGTTCTAAAACAAGCCAAGGTTTTTAATTTAAAATTTTTCATTACCATTACTTCGTTATTTACAAAAAAAATTAATTAAATTAGTTAATATTGCAATAAACTGTCGTGTAATATTCCAAATCGGGTTTTGTTAATGCTAAATTGCATACGATGGAAATTAAAAGTACCAGAAAATAGAAAATTAGCTTTATTGTGGGCACCGACTAGAAACCTGGAAATGATGGAGTTTTAATTAAGAAAAAATTAAAATGGGACTATGGCAATCACAAAATAATTATATTTCGTGTTTGAGGTGCCTCTCATGCAACGTTCAAAAGCAAATTATAAATTACCCTTTATATAAAAAGAATTTTTAATAAATTATAATAACACAAAAAAATAAAGACATTTCATTTAAATTAAATTTAATGAGTTTAACTCGATGTAAACCAGTATACAGTTACACAATTTGTTGCAAAATTTCNCACTCTGTGAAAAAAATAACGTCACTCTGAAAAAGTTCTGTCCATTATACCTATCTATTATATGTATAATATAACTTTAAAAAACAAATACATAATTTCCTCTAACTCGCGTAAATTTGTTATAACAGTAAACATATAGTATACATATGTAGGGCGTCTTTAACATGTCTGCGAACATTTTAACTGGTGAAAGTTGATCATATGAGGATGAGTTTCCAAAATTTGTAAAAAGTCAAAAAAGTAAAATGTATAGTATTTTTTTGTCTTGTTTTGGAATTCATTCTATATATGTGATAATAACAGTTGGTATCATGGTGTGAGAGCATCACATATTTGTGCAACGTGGAACGTTGACAAAAAGTGCCAAAACATTTACTACACTTTAATGTAAAATTCAATCCGATTTGCAAATTAAAATTTGCACAGAAACGGGTATTTTTGGGAAATCGATTTCCATACTCGATCAACTATTTTTAAAATCTTATTTTAAATTTTAATCCACAAAATGATTTCAAATCAATTTGGTCACACAACATAAACGATATTTGTCTCAATAAGAGCTCAAAATCCAATAGAAATATAAACTCCTTTGAACGGTCAAGTAGTTCGGCCTCTGTCATAAGTTTGCCACGAAAAACTATCGGTGTCTCTCAAACGTTACACAACGGATAGAAACGTTCGTTTGTTTGGTACGCAGCGATTTTGACAACGTTCGTCAAAAAGGATACGAGTTTGGCGGGCCTCATTTTCACCAACCCCGAAGCATAACATATCAAAATATCGGTTAACTCCTCGTTTGAAAATCCTGTCATTTTAACTATTTTCAGGGCAAAATAACGAATAACGTCAAACGTCAACCTTCGAGAACGGTTTTGTACTAACCAGAATTCTTCGGGAATTCAAGCTTGTTGACAAGTAACATAACCTTACCATTACATGTAAATAAGCAATAATTTGTCAACATAAAATGAGGTAATACAATACTAATCGATCAGCCTAGATATTGCTATGCTATGTGTTTGAATTGGGACTTCGCATCTAGCGATATGGTAACAAGACCAACTTAACAAAGTATTTCACGGAAAATATTGATTAAATGGGTTCCAAGTCAGTGGCGTATCAAGATTTTACAAATAGTTTTCAAAAGATTGTTACGGATTTCTTAAAGCGTGTTTTGTTAAACCAAAACTTTCCCCATAATTAAGAAATTACCGAGTTTTACTAGTTTAAATATTTACAGACATTTCGAGGACACTCTATAGTACATAATATAATATAATTTCAGGAAATTCAAAATATTGTTGTTTCTTAGTCAATTTTAAGATAAAATATTCATATAAAAGTAGGGACAACAGCTTCGTTTTTAAGATAGAAAGTGTTCTAATTTAAAAAGAAAAAGGATTTTTCTAAATAACTAAAATTCACAAATTACTATCAAGTTGAAACTTGATGAACATTTTTACTGCATAAGAAGTTTTTTTAAGCGAAAACGCCTTTTCCTCATTTTACCAATGGCGCACACAAAGATAATGCCATAGGTATAATAAAAAAAATTGTACCCCACTGATTTTCGCAATTTAATAGTATTTTACGCTTTAGTAATTGAAATTACACAAAATTCATTTCTTAAATTTTATCAACCCATTAGTGGATTACGTCGTTTAAATAAGCCACCCAATATATTTATAAATATATACTTTAGATGATAATAACCACAAAGTACTCAACAATTGGTTCAATATTGATATTTTCAAATCATATTTAGGAAAACATAGAGCTAAAACCGATCTACGAGTGGGTGGTCGTTGAAAATTATCCATTCAAACAAACCTACAGCGTTTACGACTCACAATTAATTATCACAGATTGTAGTCACAGAGAAACTCTCCAAACCTTAAAGCCACAAACTACATTTTATGGACATAGTTTTCAAATAGTCGTATGCTTCGGTTCGGTGGGCCATTTCCCATTGTTGGTTTCATTATTATCATTTACGATTTAATAGTGTATTATCACTCGATTTCCATTTAGCTATACTTAAATATAAGAATCGTTAAACTTTTATTAAAAGAAAATAATATCTATGTGTAATAAAACTAAAGAAATTCTTTTGGTCTCTTTTTTTAGAGGTTTATATGAAACGAATATGAACGAAAGAATTCTTAATAAAAATTATATTAAAGTAAGAAAGTCCACAGAGTAACCGTATTATATTTGTTTTCTTTTCATACCAGTAAAAAGTTTTCTTTCCCATTCACATTGTCGATGGTTGGATGTTATAGGTTTCATAAGAAGTCACTTAATACTAGAGTATTTTTCCTAAACTCCATGATTGTTGGATTGAAAGAATCTTTCAGATTAAAAACTTGAATTATGTACCTACTCTGATATTTCTAAATCGACTTTTATATCCATAGTACACTTTCATCAATTAAGCTCGTAGAGGATTGAACAAATGTATTAACTCGTTAGCGACACTATGGACATGATATTGCATTTCCTCGACCCGGGCTCATGTTTAGGTAATGACCTGTAATATAACCTAATTAATTCACATCTGCCTGATATATCCTTGTAAGGGTCCCAGGCTTCATGTCCCAGGCGGGATCAAAAAATTTACTACTTTCATTAATATTTACGAGGATATTATGAAGATGCATGGCGCAATATAAATTATTTTCTGCCGTTCTAAATGGCACGATTACCATTTGAAAATTTTCCTTTATTCGTAATATAAAAAATACTTATTAAAATTTTTTTACTTGGAAATATCTCGGCCAATTATTACAGGAGCTTGAAATCAAAAATTTCCAAGAAAAATTCCGGAAATTCCTCACTCGAATATCGACGACAAAAACACGCCAAAGGCAGTAATCTAGCCAGTTTATTGAATAAACTCTTCTCCTTCCGGCGTGTTCCGACTTTGATTTTCCATTTAATGGATCCCGGCAGTTTTATAATGGACCTTTTTTACTTAATGGTTCTGTAGTCGTGGTCTATTTGGCCTCCTTTTCCCCCTCTAGTGTATTTCACACGTCATTCTCCATCATCGAGTTAATTTATAATCGATCTTCTATTATGTTGAAATAAATTATAGCAATAAAGATCCTTTTTAAACGACAAACAGGACAATTTTCTTTCAACTATTGATTATTTAATGCAATAACGTTGATTATATGATTGATTTTTCAGTTTTCCTATTATGTACTTGTTATTGAATCGATCCACGTCTGGAAAATTCGTTATACATATATGATATATAGTGAATATTATTAAAATCATATAGAAAACCATACCAATTCTTTAACTAATTTTTGTGAATCATTTAAAAGTTAATCGTGCTAAAAGATTTTTCGTTCGATGTAATATTTGGAACTCCAAATGTCATACAAACCCGGTGGCAAAGATAATATAATATCTTCAAGTACAATGCTTCAGTGGAATTAATATTTAGAAAAATATACTAGAGGCGTTCAATTTAAAAGGAAAACAAAAGTTGGAATTTACAATGTCTTTTTTAGGAAGTCTTCCTGAGAATAGTAATTTTTTATTTAATGAGCCACCACAATATGTATTTCAAATTTATTTTACCATAACGGAGTCAATAAGATGCAGATAACATCCAATCAGTTTTATTTAATATTATAAAAGTTGGTTTTAACGAGTAAATGTTGAAAGAGGATGTTTTTAAGACATGGAGCCAAACTAATACGGTGTATTAAGGGATTCAGAAGAACAAAAAAGTCCCCATGTGTATGTATATCTCCTAAATTGTTTTATTAAAAAGTTATGAAAATCTACTTACATAGGAAAGAGTATAACAAATGTTCAAAATTCCGACCTTCTACGTGAATACAGGTCTCTACTCGTTTAACTAATGGCTACCGTAATCTTTCAAAAACATTCAGGATATGTTTGTTTCATATAAATTCGTCTTAGATATGTACCAAAAGTTTTTCCTCAGTTTTTATTACTTGTTCATAAACACGTTATTTCTAATAGTCCCAAAGGTAAAACTCGAGCGGTGTCAAATCGGATGACCCAAGAGGTCGATATATAAGAAAGTGCGAATGCCATTAGTTAAACAGCAGAGGCCTGTACTTACGCAAAACGCAGAAACTTTGAACATTTGTTACACTTTCTACTCTATTATATTTTCTTATAAATTTATAATAAAACAATTTGGAATATAATATAAGTGTACATCGGAACTTTTTTCATCTACTGGATCCCCCACTACAGTGAAGTGGCTTGGTTTCATGTTTCAGGAAATATCTTTTGTTCGTTTCTCATTTCCAAAGCTTCTCCCAGTTCGTCACAAAAAATCTTGTACAAAAAAATTGATCTAAAATAATTTGTGCCTTTGATAGCTTTGAATTGATTACAAATAGGCACAAGAGGCCCAATTATAAAAGTTTTTACCTAGAATTAAAACTTTAATCAAATTTGCAAAATAAACTGATGACAGAAAATATGAGAGTATTTTCTGGTACCACTTTGTACATTATGGACAGTTAATAAGAAATAGGTATGTATTTAGACAGGTAAAAATTAGAATGTCGTACTTAAATAAATTTAAAATTTCCTATTCTAGAACTAAAGTGATACTTTTTATCAAAATATATTTATGTAGGAGATCGAAAAGAATCTATAAAAATTTACTGAAGAAACAAAAAAACATGACCACTATTTTTATAAACTTTATTGACAATAAAACGAATATAATCTCTTTCGCTATTAATCAACGAAGGAAAGTTAGCGATGCTTCTTTTATTTGGCAAGTTTTGTTGCAACTTTAGAAAATGCCCCTTTCAGAAACATATTTATCGATGGAAAATAGCAAGCACACTTCCTAGTCAGTGAAATCCGACTGTCTTGTTCTTTTGCAATTCAGCTTATAGATTTATATCTTTTCGACTTACAGAAATAAAGACTTGGATATTATAAATGGAATCTTAAGTTTTCTATTCCAATGATATATCATCCGTCTAGTTCGACCGGAAAAATATATATTTACAGAGCGTTTCTGTATATAAAATGTCTAGCCAAAACATATTTTAACATACCTTCTCTTTAAGATATTAAGATAAAGCTTGTCATGTTGTATGGTTAATATGTAATACATGATCTAAAGATCCATTGACGCTATGCAAAAATATGATTTTAAATATATAAATACGGCTCACTGTTAGGCCGTAATCCCTAGGTATTTTATATACGCCCTAATTTCACAAACAGTGTGTAATATTTTTTACTTAAGCCATACATTTGACCTGACCATCTTTGAAAACTTAAATTAAAAATTATATCTACCTATTCTCATATCTCTTATGGAATGGACCAAAGTGAAGTATGTGGGAAAACCTAGACTGGCCACCACATGAAACCATTAAGGGAAAAAGGTCCATTATAACGCGGTGGGAATCCATTAAACAGAGAATCAAAGTCAGTATTGCAAACTGTTTGGTGAATAAACGACCCTCCACATTCCAAATTCCTTATTCTGTTATATGTACTTTCGAAATAGAAATCATTCAATACATATAATACTTTTAGAAAATTCTGGGATATTGGAACAAATTCTATTTGAGTAAAATATACAAGGTACTTATATCGAACTAAACTGTATATCACGAAAAACGAGATGGCTAATTTTATTTCCCTTTTCTTTAGAAAATGGAAATCTCAATTATTGGAAGAATTTTAAATTTATGAAGAATATTTAACTCTTATAGTTTTTCAAAAGTATTCTTACCATTAAGTTGTATGAATATTGTCGTATGGCTATTTCTCTGGTGTCAGTTATTAAGATCTTAAGTCAAAATATGACAATATTATTTTAATTATTTTATTATTATTATTTAGAAATGTTCTAATTTCTCTATTAATTATTACTTCGTTAATGAATTTTGCGTTCCTGTTACAAGTTGAAG
>JABRWK010000019.1:491163-515356 GCA_013372445.1 Hypothenemus hampei | reverse complement strand
ATGACTTGACGTTTTGTTTAAATGTGGATTAGTTCCAGACCAATAATGGACATTTCGTTTATTAAAAATATCATTTTATTCGTAATCATACTCTCATTAGATAATATTATTTGATATGAAAAATTCATATTCTCCAGGTATTTTCTTGTGTACTATTCACGGTATGAGTCGAAAAAAGGACTAAAATGCAATTAAACCATAATGTGTTATACATCGTTGAATTCAGAATACAAAGGGCTTTAAGAATCTGACATTAGAATATCAGGGCTGTATTTAAAAAAATGAAGTTGATGATGGGTCCGCAAAGACGAAACGTCACATTAAAAATCTAACAACGTCACCTTAAAGAGCATTAAAAGTTGGTGTAGAGAAGTGTTATCGGTTTTGGTCATGGTCCAATATTAACGCCAGAAAAAAATAGTTCCTAAAACCGAAAAATCCGATTTTTTCAAAATATCTCAAAAACGAAAAATTTTTTCAGGGATTTCTAAACGCCATTTTCTTAGGCCTTAGGTTGCGCAACTTTTCTCCCATTTAACCAAATCTGTATCTCTTACCATTTCCAAGATCCCCATAGTGGCCCTCCTTATATTGGACACGTTGTATATTTAACAAATATTTTTTTCTGGTTATATTTTAAACTATACAGATTAGCCAAATGAAAAAATCGTATTCGAATTTAAAGCCTCTCTTGTTTGACAATTTTTAAATTCAATAGAGTAGTTCAAATGTCACTAATGTATAATGAGAAATGATGTAACCTTAAGATAAGGTTACTATCTTACGAAGTTATTCTTATACATTATCAGTGGCTTCAACTCTAATATGTAAACAAGAATTTCAATATTAACCACAACAAATATAGCTTCATTTAAAAAATATTTTAACAAGTAATGTCGAGTAAAATTTAATAAATCTTATGGTTATCATTCGAAAATAATGTACAGAAATAAAGGCAATATTTTCGAAAGACAAGGGAAAAATGAATTTCTTGTGAAATTTTTTCAATAATCTTATATTGCATTGCATTCAACAGAATGTTGTCGCCTTTTCTCTAGATATGAGTTTTTCTCCAATTAACCGCATTGTTTCCCCCCCACATTGCACTTATCTTTTGTTTCTGTCCCCATTTGAAGTCTGGCTTCTCGGATAGGGGATTTGGTTTATGAGCTTCAAACTGAATGGGAGATGCATCTGACTGTGAACAATCTTCCATCATTTTTATTTAAAATTTCGTGGTGGCGGCATGAAAAATCGATAGAAAATGGCTTGAAAATATCTTCAATATTTAGAAGGCATATACGAGGATTGTTCAATGGAAAGAAGTTTTATCTAGTAAAATACCTGTAATTTTACCGATTGGTTCTGAAGACGAAAATATAATCATGCCAGCGTTGTTTATCTTTAAAATACAGGATATCCGGATACCTTAAATCGTTTACTAGTGAGCATCTATGATAACGTCCCGGAAAACTCATAAAAGGCGTCATTGTTCTGCACGATGATACCAAATTCTATTAATCGTACAACGTAGGATTTTATAAGCAACCCCCATACAGTTTCAATTTTTCTATAAAAATGTCGAAATTAGATCTTGTATTTTTATACATTTTACTGATTCAAATGTATTATTTACACTTTATAATGTTTGATATCTCGAATTGAAATTGGAATAAAAATTTTGTTCCAGGTTGTGTCAATATTAGAAAAGAGTTTTTAAAAATAAGATTTGAATTATTAACAGAAATGAAATATATCATACATTCACGATTTGTATAAAAATTGAAATAGGAATTGATACATATGATATTATCCAACTGGAAGTTATATACTATACTATATTATTTTCTGTTTAATTGCATATCACATAGATTTGTTGATGAGTACAATGAAAATAAAGTAAAAATAATTAACGCAAATCTATTCATTTAAAATATTCGTTGTTTCAGTTGACTACTAAATATAATCAATATTAAATAATTTAGGAATATGAGTTTTTAACTGTGATTGTAATTTCAATTTTTATTATCACAATAATTAGTCTTTCTAAATTTACATTTTTGCTGTTTTTACAATAAAAATTAATTATAATTATTCCAGTTTCGGATAATTGGTATTTTTAATTTTTAGGCTTAATAAAACTTTTATTTTTTGATTTTTTAATTGGTTGCAATTGATAAAAGTTTAGTCGTTAGCCTGTGAACTTACTGTTAAAGAAAGTTTGATGATTAACAATGTTCCTATTAATTTGAATGGTCATTTTTAAATAAACTTGAGAATCCACATAATTTCTTTGTTCCATGTAGCAATACTGAAAATAATAATAGAAAAACACTTGTAGAGAAATGATTAGGTGTATCCTATCCTCCATGTTAGTTTCTCTATGCATTTAATGTAATTAAAAATATATATATGATTGTTCGGAAAATTTCGATTTTGGCAAAAAGGAAAGGTCAGTTTAAAAAGAAAATAAAGCGCTTCGATTAAAATTTTGTTTATTGGAAAAATCCTTTCATCTTTTGTGTAGTGAACAAAGTTGTTTTTAAAAGAACATACATCGTTAAAAGGGATATATATTCATGTTTCAAAATCAACAAATGGGTGTATTCTTGACCTAACCAAATGATATTCGGAAAGGACAGAATGAGCCGTAGAGAACATCTCAGCAAAGTACCATCTAAAATTTTTATGACACTTATTAAATTTGAACACGATGAAAACGAAATGGAAATACCTACTCATATGACGGGTATATCAAATATTTTTCTTCACAAGATTCATAAAGGGCTTCTATATATTTGCCTTTTTGAAAAAGATATATAAAACAATGTAAAGAAATTGGCAACTGATGTATCTTTCTTGACAAGAAAACATCCATTATACCTTGAAAATCGTATTGACCAAAGAGAAATTGATTCACTCCAGTGAACGTCGTCTCGAATTTTCATTTACCTCGCTTTTGCGAAAAATCCGGCATGCAAAATCCGAGATGGGATTTATTATTTTCAGGTATCGATTTCTAATATCGAAGATATTTGCTTTTCAAAGGGCATACAGGCAGTTTTATTTCTCAGTTTGCCTTACATTGGAATATATTTCGTTTATTATCCATTTTTGTTTCATATTGCGTTATTTGAATGATCTTTCTTTTCATTGGTTTTTCAAACGTAAAGTAAATATTTATAAATACGTTTCAGGAATCAAAGCTTTAGACTTTTTCTACTCTAAGTTTTATTTTCTAAGGGCTGAATTAAAATGACCATTTTATGAAAAGGACAAATAAATAGCCAGTTCGGCAAAGTGACCAGCTGTCCATCACACTGAAATCCAGATAAAAAGTTTCGAAAGATTGAGAGATAACGGAAACTCCGGGTTAGACCTTTTACTGCACTTTACGCCAAACTGAATTGATTGATTTCCCTTTTCCGACAACTTCGGTTAGAAAGATAAAAGTGTCATATTTTACAAAGAATGTAAAGATATTTATTGATGAGCAAAAATTTTTCTAAGTCACTTAAACTTTAAATTTCTGTTTCAATTAAAGGCATAAACATTTGAACGTTTTAAGTTTTGATCAATTGGTTGACACTTTAATTCAATTAGTTCCTTCAAAACAACCCAAAAATTACATGTTCGTTGTGGAATGCGAATATCACTGTCAGAAATCCGAGTTAACAAAAACATTCTCTGAAATATGATCGTTTTAACTTTGCTGTATAGTTTCCAGATACCCGATCGATTAATCTAACTTAAGTGAGATTAAACTCAAATGGTTTTCCGTCAAGCTTTTACCATTACTTAATGTTTTTTTGTTTATACGACGTATGATCTGTTTAATTTAATACTTTCTTGCAATTCTATATTTAAAAACATATTATATAAAAAGAGAAACTCCATTTGACTCTTAAATAGACCCTATAAATTTTAGGAAAGGTATAACAACAGAAAAACTGAGGCAAATGAGACAGCGCCACTTGTTCTTGTCGGACAGGTTATAAAAGGGCACGTTTTGCAAGATGCGAGTTTCTTTATGAAAGTTTTGTGACGAAATTTCACGTACTCTGTCTGGGTAATGTTCTCAAATTTTTATTCTTGTCACATTACTAAGAAAAACAAGGGTCGCTAATTCGAACAAAACCGAGGGGAAAAAGTTGCTCGCGTGCGATTGTGTCATTGTCGAATTGTTAAAATTTATCTGATTTTTGTTTCTTTTTCAGAAAAAAATAGTAACATATATTTTACGAGATACGTAAATGTTATTTTTGTATAAAAAATCTTTTCTTTATATATCCCGACAACTAAAACAATACATGTTTTGAATTTGGAAGCTTTAAGTGTTCTCTGATAGTGTAGCCTTTGGTAAAGGCAGCAAATATTTCAGGTATATTCATTAATCTTGTACATATGTATATAGCACATGAAATTAGTTATCACTACTTTATATAAATAAAAAAAATATTATCAATGACGACTCTACGTACAACGTTTATATTCATTCAACATTTCTACAATTCCTGATTACACTACTAAAATATTTTTGAAAATATGAAAGTTTAAATATCAGACTCATCATTTTTATCTCAAGAACATTAATACACTGGGAGCAAATATCGAAACTATATCAATTGATATACCGGGACAGGTTGATAAGTTGTATATTCTATAATATTTGTATCCAAAATTTTATAATTATAACAAAATAAGATCATTATTTAGTTGGCTTTGTAATAATCATGGTATTCTTCGAGTTAAAGTCTAATTAATTTCATGAAAACGTACGGTTTTTAAATTTTTTTATAATGGAGAGAACTTAAATTCCTGCACTGATAGAATATTTCTTTATAAGTTGTTTATCTCTAACAAAGATTAAAGATGGGCTAGTGCTTTGAAGTTGCTTGAAGACATAACTGGGTTTGTGAACCCAAAAAGCAAATGCATATTGTGTGACGTTTTAGATAAAGGAAAACTTTCCGCAAGATGAGTGATATCCGGGGAAATAATGGATTGCTTTAGAAGTTTAGACACGACTCTAAAGAATCTTGTCCACTACACCTTGGAAACGCATACAAGTGAACTAATTTAAAGGAGATGGGAGCGTTTTCATTCACCAGAAAATTTAGGTTAATCGTATTTTGCAATGGTTATAACATAATTCTAACCAATTATTTTGAAGAAAGTAGACTAACTACTAGAGAAAACTAAGCTGATTTATTGAAACAGCTGACCCATATACTTCCTCAGAAAAAGCCAGAAATACTAAAAATAAAGTTGTGGGTGTGAACGGGAGAAAGGGTTCAAGGAAACTCTGAGAAAACGTTCAAGGAAACTCCGAAACTAGTGGTTTCTCATTTAATTGCCAACACTTCAAGAACTATTCGTTCTCTTCTGCGGGGCCCTTAAACACATAGATTTAAAAATTTAGCCTCTCTTATCAATTACGCATTTACGATTTGGTATTTTAAAGGCAAGAAACACAACATACGCGCAACAGGATATGCCTGAAACTGTCGAGAAAAACGTTGAACAAGAACCAAAGACGGACAAAACTACCAATCTAAACACTTAAGATTTAATTTGAAGGGACGGCAATCTAAGGTTATTAACCTCAGATTGCCGTCCACCATGCAACACTCAAATTAAGCATTTCATGTTGCGCTTATGTTGTATTTCCTGTCTTTAAAATGCCAGATCGTGAATGCGTAATTGACAAGAGAGGCTATATCTTTAAATCTATATGTATATTTAAAAGCCCTAAAGAAGAGAACGCATAGTTCTTGAAACGTTGATAATTAAATGAAAAACCACTACCTCTCAGAGTTTCCCAAGATCCTTTCTCCGCCTCACGCCCACAACATTATAGCAACTCTCAAGGTCGATTAGTAACAGATTTGAATAAAAATAAAATTTTGTTCGGATTATCCATTTATGTGTTACTGCAACATTTAAACATTGCAATGCGCCTTCCTCGTTTTTTCTCGTATAATTTGTTACTAAATATAAAACAATTTAATGCTGTTCCATAGAAATGATAGAATAAAATAACTGAAAAAATAACAGTTTCAAACAGCTATTTTGACCAATTGTACTGTCACACTAAAGTACTTAAATCGCTAAACATAGTAATAACACAGGAAATACTTGAATTAGCAAACATGCGCGATGCCACACGAGTATTAATGCGATGTCTAAAATCAGATACATAATTGGAGGGAATTGATGCCTTACACACCTTATTCGCTTGATTTTCGTTTTTCTGTCTAAAATTTGTTCCTAAATATAAATGTATATAAAAAAATCACACATTTAAAAAACATGGACAAATTTTGAGGAAAATAAGTATAACTTCACACACATATTTTGAAGCGTTGCAAAAATCATTCTATCAAGTAGGCGTAAACACTCTTTAGAAAAATTGCATCAGCAAGTTTCAGTCCCTATTAACCATTTGTCTGGGAGTGTTCCGACAGGACTGGTGTATTCGGCCAGTATTTGGAATTTTTTGCCCATTCGCGTAGCGTATAGGAGGTCAACTTCGTCCAACCTTCGTTATTCACTTGACAGGTAAAGAGAATGTCTAAAAAATTACGAAACATTCTCGTTCAAGAGCACCTAATATACGTACGTTCCTCATATCAGCTTAAAAAAGCAAACTCATTGCAAATGTTTAAATATGTAATAAATTAATTTGTAAAACAACCTTAAAAATTTGAGAACTATAAACAAATCAAGAATATATAATAAAACAAATTATAGCCAGATAACTATCGTAAAATAATATATTTATTATGTTCACAAAAAGGGATTTGGTTGACGGTTATATTAATTTCAACACATTCAGTTAATCTTGTGTAAGCAAAACATATTGTCGCAAATACGGGATATGTAAAGTCACGAAACATATTTAGTTAACTATATTTTAACCAAATCTAAGAGAAAAGGCAAACAGTTTTCAAAGGAAACCGTCTAGCCCGCGGGATGCTTCATTACGCTGAACTTGACAGGTGATGTAAGTTACTACATCTCATTTGCCAAGCTTTATTTGATTTTCAGAATTCCTATTAAGCAACAGCCCTCGGCAAATCATTTTTAAAGAACGAACATTATGAGAAACATTCATCTAGAATTAATTAGATAAGAATTTAATTTTGAAAAAATAAAAAAATGGCATAAAATGTGAATGACCGTCTTTATTTTTTCACTTCAAGTGAAATTTGAGGTGTGTTTTCACAGTCTGTGCGTGCAGTTGCCATCAAAACGACACTTGAAAAACTGCATGGCACTTTGTTTTAATGTCCTGTTTTGATGAAAAAGCGAGAATTGCGAGAAAATTGGTTGTAACGGGACAAAAAGAAGTGATAAATAACGTTTCAGATAAGATCATCTATTTGTTTTACTTGTGATCCGGCTCCGAGTGCCAAAGTACATAAGCGGAAAGTTTTCTTCATAAATTATGTTACTCATACAAGTAAAAACTATACAAGGTGTTCCATAACGTCGTGCCCATACTGAATAGCTTAGTCTTGGGTATATTTTAGAACTAAAAGTCAATATAAACATCAATGCTAAGTTTTATTGTTTCTGAGATGCAGCGATATAGTAAAAAGTGGTAGGTATTTCATTACTATTTTCAAAATTCTTACACGTATTTTAATAAAGAATTAGCAGATTTTTCGTTGAAATCAGAGCCTTATTTGAACTTACTAATTAACTAATTGCTATACTATATAGTATATAAAAAAAAACAATGTACACCGTTGATATTTTAAATATTATGTAAATCTTTTTTGTCTCTTATAATTTTTTCATACTTCGATACGTTTTTCATTTCAGGGCATTTCAAATGAATAGAAATGATGTAGTGAGACCTCATGTTGTTAGAACACTACAAATTGAAGAACTGCTCTGTATAAAATAGAAGAATATCTTAAAACCAGTGCCAGAAAAATTGCCATAAATTTGAATAATCATCATCAAATTATTTGGCCTATTTTAAGGGATTTTCAGCTATGCCCTTACCATATTCAAAGGGTACAGACACTGTTTCCACGAGATTTCCTTTTAAGAATTACTTTAGTCTAATGTTACCTTCAGAAGGTCGAGGTATCAATTTTGATTGTCACATTCTTTTTAAGGACAAACTCAATTAATCAAGAAATGCAATTAAAAATTTACATAACAAACATTTATGCGATGAAGAAAATTCGCATGTTTGAATAATAGAATCCAATTCGCACAATAGAATCCAATTTTTAGAATAGTTCTTAATATGGGCTACAAGAATTTGGGACTATTTAATTGGTCGTTTCTTTTAAAAAGGTCGACTTGCTGATCACTTATCATTTATTATTGCGACACGAATTGTTTCTATCACTTGAAGATGTATAATTTTTGTTGAAAAACCAACCAAAACTAAACTTGGTTAGTAGTATATGCATGATAGCGGCACAACAAATTTTTCTATTTTGAACCGATAATATATCATAACAAGATCACAGTCTTAGCTCCCTTGGCCACCTGAGTTAAGTGGTTTAGATTTATTCTTACGGGGACATCTACAGTCTTTAGTGCATACCACACCAGGTATAAGATGATGATCAGTAAAGAACAAATTCGTGAATTTGAAATTATGAGAAATACTTCGACGCTGTTCGAAAAATTATGTACAGCAATGGGAAATAGAACGTGGTGGTAAGAGTAATAGCTCCAAAAGGTGATTTCAACGATTATTGTAACAATCTTAATGTAAGTATATTAATTGTAATGTCTGTAGTTCATTTTTCCAAATTATAGATACTTTTAAAATTTTTCTATATGATTTTTGTAATTTTTATTCCCTGGTAGGCAAATGCTACAAAGTAATTTTTATTCTTTGCTTGAAAACGAATCAAGGTACGATAAAAATGTAAGAAACGAAAAAGGTGTGGATTTAACAGCTTAATCTAAAAAATAAATATTTATAAAGAACCAGTGACGTAAAATGGTTTTTTTCCTTAAATAATAACTAGGTTACTCTTTCAGACGGCAATTGAATGCAGAACTTTACTACAAATAAGTCCCCCGTTTTTACAAACAACACTACCCATCAAATTTAAAAAAATAAAAATGCTACTTTTAAAAAGTACTCACAATTCAGGACGTATGTTTATATGGACTTTTAAAATAAGTCTAGGATATACCCTATTTTTTATATACATTACATTGCAGAACACCCTATATAATGAATGAATAAAACTTACCAATCTTGGAAACAGTTCGATGAAGAATATAATAATATGACGTACCTGAAAAAAAAAAAGAAATCTTTTCTTAAAAAAAATATTTTACCCAGGGAAAAGTAAATCTTTTAATATTTTTGGACTGTAATGGCTTGCAAAACAATGAAACAATTTGTTTAA
This sequence comes from Hypothenemus hampei, assembly GCA_013372445.1. Classification (NCBI taxonomy): domain Eukaryota; kingdom Metazoa; phylum Arthropoda; class Insecta; order Coleoptera; family Curculionidae; genus Hypothenemus; species Hypothenemus hampei. The sequence continues at coordinate 505,961 of JABRWK010000019.1, read as the reverse complement.
CATTTCTCGTCTTTTTAATGGTGTTCGGTTCCAACGCGAACAATGGGGTGCTGTTTTACATTTAACTGATTTTAATATTCTAAGAAGCTTCTAGCGCGGCTCGTTACTTAACAGTATTAAAATGATCCCAGTGATAGTATGTAAGTACGTTCTTTTCATCTGAAATTCAGATTAGATGAGCCCGATTCGACTGCTTTAGATATGACCTGAATTATGAACAAAAAAAAAACACCAGAAGAGGATTTCAACGTTGCCGTGAAATCTGATTTTTGACTCATATAAGAAATTTTATTGATATTTGATTTTCTTTAAAGTGAAACGTTCTGGTTTTGTTAAAATTAAAATTCCTTTATCGCTGTGTTTAAACGTAATCAATTTATTCGACAGAGGATTTCTTCTCGATTATTCCAATTGATTAAATCTGGATAAATCTGTGGCTTTGACAGCTTTATCTCTAACAACTTCGGCTCTGTAAAAGATGGGGCGAAATAAAACGCTTTCAACCCATATCGACAACAGCCGCAGAAATTAAAATAACTGAACTGTTCATAACATGAAAGGTGCATTTGTTTCTTCTAAAGATACAAAAGAAATTTACGTAATAAATAATACCAGTAAAGTTAAAAACAAAGAAAAATTAATTAAAAAAAAAACACCGAAAAATTTTAAATCTTATAAAGAAAATAATTTTTTTTTCTATGGATCTTAGGAGGCATGCTCGACTATATGTATATGTATCTATATTTGACTCATAAGGCAATATTTTGAATAGATAACGTGTATTTTGTCACATGTTTAGAATTTCATGTCAAGTTAGCATGTTCATATTATCGATGTAATAGGAACCAAATATTTGTAGACTTGTTTAAATTAGTCCATTGCTAGTATAATTTAAATGTTTTCGATTGTTTTTTTTTTAATGGAATATTACATTTTGTTATCTTGAATAGAACTCTTACGAATTCCTCAAATTAATAAACTATTAAACATTACCATTTTTTGCATTCATATCAGGTTTCAAAAATATAGATTTCTGATTTTTTGGCTTAACACAGGCAGGTTGAATGCAACAATAAATATAGTAAATTTCGCACAAAAATTATCGCATCACTTGAAAATTCATTAAATTTTGACAATGAATATTTTCCCAATCGCTGGTCGGATTGGAATTTTTTTTTTACTACTCTGTTATAGATGAATTTCCTGTAGCGAGGAGATTCCCAAAAATTTAAAACATCATATTGTACAGAGTGTGTAACTAGTTTAATGTTTTTTTCATCAAAATTTCAAATCTTCTGTCGGCAATTCCAGATAGCTGAGGCATCTTAAAACTATACAGTGATGGGGCCTCGTGTGTCCTGAGCATTTTCTTTTTCAATGGTTCAATTATCTTGGACCCTTCCAGAGATATTCAATTTTTTAAAACATCTTGCACTTTTCTATAAATATATTCGTTGCCGTACTTAAATGATGGAAGATTGAGGACAGATCGATACATCAGGGATATCTTTAAACCTCATGTGGTCCCGTATATAGGCGAGCAGTTCATTCTCATGGTACATAACGCACGACCACAAATTGTTAGGGTAGTCAATAAATATCTCGGTGAAGTTAACATCATCAGAGTGAATTGGCCAGCACGTAATCCTGATCTGAATCCCACTGAGCATGTATGGGACCATATGGAACGGACAATCAGACAGGAACAAAATCCAATCAGAAATTTACAATAGCTTACATATTGCCTGCGAGAATTATAAAAGAATTTCGACCAAATATACATCCAAAATCTATTCGAGCGTATGCCCAAGTGAATTGAAGCTCATAAGAACGTGGGACGGCAACATTCGATACTGAAAACCAAATCTGAATCCATCAACTCCATACATGTTTTTTTTGTATTTAATAGACTTGTAGAAAAATGGAAGAGGTTTTAAGAAATTGAATATTTCTAGAAGAGTCCAAGATAAATGCGTCATTGAAAGAACAATATACTCAGGAGAAAGGAGGCTACATCATTGTATAGTTTTTATATGTATACCTCAGCTATCTTCAAACTGTGAGGAAAAAACATTACACTCTTAATACGCTCGGTACAATATTATGTTTTTATTTTGTGGGCATCTCTTCACTACAGAAAATTCACCCATAATACAGCTACGATTTGAAAAAAAAATCATTCTAAGCCGATCAGCGGTTGGGAAAATATTCATTGTCAAAATTTAATGAATTTTCAAGTGATGCAACAATTTTTGTGTGAAGTATATTCCAATGTCACACATGTTAAATCTTAACAAAGGATCATTATTTTAAAGTAGAAGAAAAATATAAGCCAACCTTTCCAATTGTAGATTCAATGTAGGTCCAAACTCAAATTATTGAAATATTTCAATTCAGTTTTCAATTAATAATTTAATTGTATTGTCAAAAATAAGTTTTTTTTTTAGAAATTGTTTTCTAATCCATATAAAAATTGTTATAAAATATCTTGGTTCTAAGTAAATCATCCATAAAGAAATAGTTTATTATCGATATAGATAAGACCGAAGAAGGACCATGAGGTCCTCAGAATTGAAAAACTTTTGGTATAGATAAACTGAAAAATAAAAGCTGGGATGATTTCAGATTGTTACCAACAGGGCTAGTAATTGATTCGTTTCGTGTCGAAAAATAAGTCGTGTAGTTGACATAATTCAATTTAATTCGAAATGAGTTTGCAAAGTTGTTGATTTAAATATTCTACTAAATTTCCATTAGATTTTCGTGTGTACTATATCATTTGTAAATCATAACATTCAAAGCTTAAGAAAACGATTTGCATTGTTCGATATAAGAAGTTTTTTCCAAAAAAGGTTTGAACTACTTTTTGTTTTTCAGATACGTAAAGCATGAAACTTTAATGGACGATTAAAATGCAGCGAACCATGTATAAAAGACAAAAGTTATTAATAAATAACGTTTATTGATTTTTCATCCTAACAAACCATAAATATTAACTACATACACATAATGTTATCTTGCTTGATTAATTAACATGATAGTATATGTGAAGCACTATTTTGATTGCATAGAACAGAGGCAATTTCCATAACTAAAATTAAATCTGATTGGAGCTTAAAATACTTTTTCCACTTAAGTCTGTTCATCCATTCTGACCTAGTCAAATATTGTTTTTAGGTATTTCAATTTATCGCATTCCAATATTTGTTCGACTTTGTCAATAAAACTTCCGTCATTTCTTTAAAACATATTTCATCTTTTTCAAACCAAAGACAAACGAAGAATTTTAAATTTAAAACACACCACAAAGAATATTGACCTGCAAGTTGGCAAAAATATTATTTTTGATCCATGTTACTGAAATATACCTACTAAGAATAATTAACAGCATTAATAAGACGGAGTTTAAATGTTTCATCTCGCACTAGAGGAAAACTGCATTTTGATTTCTATTTCCGCAGCGCAGGTTTGTCTGCCATTAATGTTGAATGTTGCTTGAAGTTTTAATATGATAATCATATATCCATTACTCCAGCAAGTAATATGTGAAGCAACAAATTCAGAATCTGTATATTTGTGGCAACTGATTCTCAGTGACGTAATCAAATAAAATAGATGAAGTAAATCCTAAGTAGAGTTTGACAGTGTAAACTCTAATGAATGAAAATAGTGTTGATGAAATTGAATAAACCTGAAAAGTCAATGATTGTTGTCTTCATTACATTGTATACATATAACATCATTTAGTTAAATAATAAAAATCAATGAGAAATGTGCCTATGCAATTGATTTCAGAAATGTAACTTCTTTGATTCCACTTCACAGAAATTAAATTACTGCAACAAAGAAACAAAATCTGTCATTTTTGATTAAAATGATTTTTTAGCTCATTGTAAAAAATTAGCTTTCCTACGTAGATTAATATAATTTGGATGGAGTACGGATGAACGTACGTCTTAAACAGACACGCTTAGAAATCTTTGGGACGATAAGGATGGATTTGAACATCCATTACAAACACAACATAAAAAATAAATGTAACTTTGGAAACGAAATCTTTTTAATATGAAAATCGAGTGAGCTAGACTATATTGAGCCATTTGGACGTGGATTGGGCGAATCTCTTGCATCTGATCAAGAGATTTGCTTTAGAAGCCGATGTTACAGATGACAAGAACTTTTTCGAATAAAATATTAGTTTTTACTCTACCTTTAAATTCATCCAAAATTTTTTGAATATTCTGTTGGACTTAGGAAAAATAAATTTCAAAAAACCATCTTGTAAAGTTTTGCTTAACTAAATTGATTTTTCATTAATTCTTGTTGTATGAGATAATAATAATGCATTTTATACATATGTTTGTAATGATATTATAGCACCCTTTCCGTTTTTTCAAAGATTTGAGGAAAATACAGCTATTTTGTTATGTTCTAAATTTTTTTTAAATGTAAATACCTTCTTGTTGCAGGGAGCGTTTCAATTGCACATTGACAGTCTAAAAGTTTCAGATTACATCAGTCAATATCATTATTTATTCCTTTCAATTCCTTTAGGGCTACAAGTATATGTGTTAACAAGCAATTTTATCAATTGCTTTGTTATAAAACTAATAACAAAGGAAGGCGACCTCTAAAGTTCATTTTCCCCAGAAAAGAGGTATCGAATCAAAATCAATATTTAACAAACGATAAATGTGTGTATTGAAAAAGGGACATGGCACTTGAAAAAGATGTCTTACCTACCCAGCATTGTGTCTACCTAACAGAATGCTAACGTTTTAGGAAGAAATAATATGGAGCAATTGAATTAAAATTATGGATTTTTAGATGTAGATATTCTGTACTATCTTCCCCTTACGATACTTAATGCTGCTAAGCCGCTTTTAAAGTCGATGTAGCCAAATTCGAACTATTCATCAATAAGCCGAATCGAATCTCCAAGTTATAATAAGGCTGGTTCGCCTCTATCTCAATGTTAAACTCTAAACGGCTGTTACCAGGATACAGCGATTATTCCATGCATCATTTGCCAACATATCCGACTCTGTAATTCACCGTTATTAAATTTAAGACTCCATCGCGAATGTTGGCTTTGTTGGCTTTACCGGTCGGTATTGATTACCCATATATCTGCGAACGCTGGGGGATGTATATTTCGGATCATTTTCGGATAAATATGCATTAGATTTTGGGTTATACATTTTCATACAATGCATATTCATAAAAATTGGAACGGATTTTTTCCAGTTTTCCCTTCTTTAATACAAAAGTAGGTGTTTCAAGCCCAAATAGCCTATAATTAAGCCTACTATTAAGTAAAATGGTGTTCGATCTAGTTGTAATTCCACAAATGGTCCCAATAGTGTTTCTTGGATAAAATATCTAAAATAATTTCTAAAGATATTGGGCTATTTTCAAAGCAGGAAATGATTAGGATTCTGGAAAATCATAATAAATATTTTATTTTTTCTAAGAAACCCAAAGCGATCCCTAGCTTACAATTTAATTTGTATACGTATGTTCGACCAGGGATAAAAGAAGGGGATATAAAAAGAATATATGCCCCTAAATTTACATTTTTAAGGTATCTGTTGGCTGGAACTAAATTGGTCTCATGAGTGTCAATTTGGATATGAATTGGATTAACTATTGAAAATAGTAAAGACTATTGACATGTTCATTCAAATGAGTTAAATGAGGCAAATCGTTACACAAGAAATAATTTTAAAAAGTATTCGATAAATATGTTTTTATGTTAAAACACATTTATTATTTTCTAACATAAAAACAATCTAAATTAAATTATACTTATTTAATTGTGATTTAATTCCATTGATATTTGCACCCTTAAGACGTCCTATGTATTTTTAATCAAAACTAAAAGTATTACTAATTTCATATCATGGCAATTCAGCTCAAATAACGCTTGTAATTATAAAAATGACATTCTTTATTAAAGTTTACCATGAAGGTTGTCTTTTTCAATAGGCAAAGCCTTTTGATGTCGTTCCCAAAAAAAAAAGCAGCAAAGGGAATTTTCATAGGAGGTAATTTTTAGCGGAGGTCGTAGTGAATACCTAAAGCTCGCATTATTTTTTAAAATATTCTTTTTCCTAGATAGGATAAGCGTTAAAGAAATTTCCTTGCAACCCTGTGGCTTAATTAAAAACTCGAGCAATCAAAAACAAATTTAGTTTATTTATAAAACCACCAATTTTATAAAGAAAATAGCCCTGAATAGAACTAATTTAATCGCAAGACCGAGATTATTAGATAATAGTCGATTTTCTTTCATATAATTAACACAAATTCGTATAAACACACGCAAATCTGAATAAATGTCAATTTAGCTTCTATGACCAAGCATGAAAATATCGCATGGGGCGATCATTATTCCATGTTCCGTGTACAATCCATTAATTTTCAGCTATATATCACGCGAAATTTACGACTATAAATGTNTAAACACTTAAATTTTATTACGGTACTTCATTATAAAACGATCATTGTTAAATTTTATCTAGATATATTGTAAATGGGTTGTTCTGATCTCTAGTGCCAGTATCACCCATTTTCTGTATAAATGTGCAAAATAATACGTTAACTTTTTGTAACCAGTGTACGACTTCATGAACAAAAAGCTGGAAAAACATGCAGAACAATTATGACGTATCCTGATCCAGTCCTGTGGTATCTGCATAACACAAGACAAACGAAAAGACCAAGGAGCTAAAAATTCTTTAAGATAACATCAATATCATATAAATGACGTTAAACTAAGTAGTAAAAATAACAAAATTATTATTTTTAGATTTACAGTGACCAAAATGGAACACTAGTGCCAATCGTTACTAGTACAACATCATATTTATTTGCAATATTTCTATCAGATTTCGCATGGCTAACGTCTAGCATTGTTGAAGGCAAATATCAATTCCAAATAAAATGCAAAATTATTGGCATTCAAATGCCGGACGCTGACACATGATCTAAAAGATTGAAGGATTATGAGGCTTTCTAGAAATCTAAAGGTCATACAAGAGGTATTTAATTAGAGGTAAAAATTCGACACTATCACATCAGTACTGGCTGATTGGTGTCTGATCGAGCAAATTCACCCCTCGAGTACCATTTATCTAAAAATAAAAAAAATAACTTTCTATTTCACTACTTCAACGTCCGACAGCAAACACGTCCTATGCAATATTTGTCCCTTTTTTTTAATTAATGGAAATTTCAACAACCCTTTAACTTTTTATATTTATATTCCGAATTTAATGGATAATGTTTCCAAAGATAGAAAATAAAAACTTTATTCATATTGAAAAAGTTATGTTCAAAATCATTAGATCAAAGCGCGCTACAACACTTTTTCAGTGCTAAAAAGGGCAAAAAAAGCTTAGGGATTAAAAAAAATGAAGTACACTACTGAATTCTACGGCCTTTAAAACGGGTAAATATCAAATTATCAAGAAATAATTACTTTTAAATTATAAGGAAATTTTTTGTTATGGATCCTTCTACAAGTTGGGCACAAATTAAGTAGCCTAAGTAGTAATTTAATGACATTAAAAGGAGTCTTCTTCATATTTCTTTTAATTAACAGAACAACTTGTTAGGCCTCCTCTTGGTGAAGCAAGTAAACTTTAATATATACAAGTTTTTCAACCTTTCAACCTGTTTAGAATAGCAATTTTGAAATGGGAACTATGATAGCTTTCCGATATTAAAATCTTAAAAACATAAGATCAGGTTATGCAAATACATAGGTGGTCTATATTTATTTTTACATGAAGGATAGCAGCATTCAATAAAAAGAAAAAAATCTGTAACCCGATTTATAAATCGAGTCCAAAACATCAACTACATTTCTATAATTCTTCGTTGCCGTGCGACCCCAACTCTTTCCTTTTCTTTCATATTTTTACTATGGGACCTGGAGTTTTCCTCTATTGTATTCTTGAAATGAAGCGAATTTTCTTTAAAACTCTAAATGTACTCCGTAGAACACTAAGAAAATTTTTATTTTCATAATATATGACAAAAAATATATTAAGACGATCTTGTTTATGTTAATTAGTAACTACCTACGTTATTCCCTGACACTTTTTAAATGTGTGTATATTTTTATCATCATCGGAACTGGCCCGTATGTATTGAATAATCCTTATGTTAATAAATTGGTAAGAATATTGTAGAAAATTGAAATTCTCTACAGGGTGATTGATTAACAATGGAATATCCGATAGACAATATATAATGCAATTCAAATGATGATCATTAATTCCAACATGTCTTATTCGAATGTTGATAGTTTAGGAAATACAATGTGTTGAAAGTTAAAATTTTATTTCCTTTTTTTGGTCATGCCTTTTAAAATACTTAAATCAGAAACTTGAAAATACATAACGTCATATTTTATTTATTTACTTCAATTCTCAAAACATATTTTACCACCTTTTTAATTTTTGGGATTTTTAATTTAGATATGTGATTTATTGGAAGAAAACAGTCAAAAAATGTTTTTTTTTAATACAGGTTTGTCTTTTCCAAGCTGTCTTATAAGTTGACGACGAAAAGTGTATAAACTGAGCTATGAGTGACTGAAAATGGTATTGTTTAGTGAAGAATTCAAATTTAATATTGTATTTTCGATACTGACAGGATCAGAGTTTATACGTTGTCTTGATAAAAAAATACTTCATCTAAAATATGTTCTGGCACTTTGACGATTTTTTACATTTCATAATATTAAATTGGACGGTTAGCTAAAATCGCTTAAACTCCTTACTAAAAGTAATAAAAAACAACTCTTATCCTCAATTATATAAACATCAATTCACTTTCTTGTTGTTCACTGTATATCTAAAAATACATAAAAGACATGTTACATGTTCAATATCTTACTAATATAAATTAATATATCATAAAAATAAATTTTAACATTTTTTCAGCGTATAAACAATTAACGAGACTATTATAACACAAATATTATGAATTTTTCAATACATTTCCCACTAATTTTTTCCATATCGATTATAACTTTTCTAGAGCAATTACGAACCGTTGAATATTTTCATTAAAAGGGCGGATCGTTTAGACCCCGCGTAAATTTTCAATTCCGAAATCGCAACCTTCCATCATCCGACCTTTATTTCGCCACACTTAGCGCTCACGCCTTTCCAGATAACAAGGTAATTAATTGTCTTGACAAAATGATTAATACATCGGGGAAAACGCGTTATGCTTAGTACCAGAATCCTCTTAAAGCCGAATTAATTACGATCCACCGCCCTGCGGAAACCCCAAAATTAAAGTTGAACCCCCCATTGGTATTGCACGATATGACCAGAGGGGATACCGCATTGTTCTTCAATAATTTCCTGTTAAATTTTTCATATCCATATTTAATATCACAAAATTGTTTATTTATGCCTAAATGTGTACGTATTTCTTTTTCTAATTATAATTAAATGTTATTGTTATGACTTGATTATAAAATAACTCATCACCATATTTCATCCCGAATATTAAAATTTCATGCAAATTTTCTTCTTTATTTCAATTTATTGGTTCACTAATCTAATTGCAGAATACCTGCATGAGCAATGCAGTAACTAACAAGTTTTGCATTCTGTATTATGCCCGGATTACTTGAAATCTGGATAGTTTAGCAACTTTCAAAGAAAACGCATTGTTTAGCTGTGAAGGCCAGTTTAGGGCTGTGGGAATGGATAGAATTTCAAAGTAAATTTTAGTTCAAGAAAGTTGAAATTTAAGGGTATAGAGTACGAGTACACTAAGGTGGAGGACAACTGAACATTCCTATCTGCATACCCGTACAATTATCTAAAAAATGTTAAATTATAAACTAGCTATTAATTGAATTGACTGTTAGCCGCAAGCTATTAAGGCCAACTAAAATACACGCCGCAACAAAATTAGCGCATCACCTCAATTTTTAACCAGGTGATTTGTTTCAAATAGGCCAAACAGGTTCGTTATTTAATAAGAGTCTTGTTAACATGTCTAGTGTGAAATGCTTTTTTTTTAAATTGCAATAAATATAAACAATTTTTAAATGGATTTTTTTATTTTAATAATCACAACTTATCGTTAAACAAGTTTAGTGGCGCGAATTTATTTCCCTTACCCCATTCCTGCTAGAACATGCCTAGGCATACTCTCAATTAGGCTTCTTGCATAACCCTGAGACATACAATTCCATTCCTTAATTAAGACTACTTTCAGCTGATATAAGAGAACCAACGGACTTCTATTTTGCTACAATTTCTATCCAAGATAACAATGCATATAGGCATGTTCAAACAAATATATATCCGAGATAAATACTGACATCACCTTCCTGGATGTATATTGGGACAACTCATACACAGTACGGTATTGTAAACAAAATTGTAAATTGAAAATAATAGTCGACTTGATCTTTCAAAATATCATGAGAATTATTATAATAATTTGCATCCCTTGAATCCATCGTAAGTAATGTTAGAATGAAAGATGTATTGAATATATCGTTCCTCGGCAACCTGTTGACAGGTAGTTACAGATACAACGATTTAATTTGCATAAAGAAAATCTGGACCCCAACGAAAGCATAACAATCTCCCGGCGATTAATTTGCCATGTCACATGTTTTCGAGTAAAATACAGTCTAACGCCCACGATATTCTGGAGTAAGCAAAAGAACAGTTGCAGGAATTCTATCAAAAATATGAAATTATAATGGGTTAAAAAAAATATACTGAATCCTACCACATAAAGATGTGGTTATTGTAGTATCACCTTATGATTATTTAACGACAGTAGTGATGCTACGAGACTAACGATGCGAGAAATTAACTTTGAAAATTTATAAGAAGTGGATAAAGTAGAAGTGTTCTCTGAGTGGGAATATGATTGTATTTTATTATTAATTTAACTTATATTTGCCATTGTAAAACCATGGAAAATTAGTAAAGCAACTTTTTTCAATACAAAGTTTACTTTTCAAAAAACTAGGGTTTCATTTTAAATATTAAGTTAAAAAACTAAATCAAACAATAATTATCATTACATTTATTGTCTAACAATAAGTAGACACGAAAGTTAGTGTTACCTTAAATACCTAAAAAAAATTAAATTTAATGCAGCAGCTCAATCAAAATCCAAATTTTTCTTACATTAGATGAAAAAAAATCCAATGCCAATATATAAATACTTGTAACTGCTAATCGATCAGTATCATGTATAAACTTCCAGGGAACTTCACAAATGATGTCGTTCTTCGACATAATAATGCTCGACCCTGTGTAATCCAGGTGATTCGAGACTTGTTAGGTAAAGAGTATGAAGTGTTACAACATTATCATTAGAGCATCGATTTGGCTCCATCTCTGATCATGTTCTTCTCTCATTAAAATCAACATGCAAAACATAACAGTTCCATATTTAAATAGGGCTTTACAGTCTTAAATGTGTTTTCTTGAATAATCCTCTTATTACAAAGGCAATAACCGAAATACATATATTTAGCAAACATAATTGGACAGAGAAGTCTGTGACCTTTTTCGCTTGGTGTGCTTTGAAATAGAAATTTTATTCTATGCTGTCTAATTCTAAAGAGCAACTATTCTCAGTGACAGAATCGTATAGGTAGTGCCTTAAATTTCATTAGCTCAATGTCTAGCAACAAATAATACTTGATGTAATTGAAAATGGAGCTTTAAAGGATCTACTGTTTTAGCCTACCTTTTACCTATAAGATAAGTATTATTACTTTCTACATTTGCATCAGATAGTAGATATAACCTCGAAATATCTCAAACTGTATATGAGCAAATTGAAAATTTTTCGATAAAAGTAAACTAAATCACTGAAATAATGTTCTGCATTGTATACGTGGTAACGTTGCTGAGATGTGTTCTATCACGTGAAAGTTTAATGGATAGAGAAAACATTACGAGGGGAACCTGACATTGATGTGCCATTACAATGCCATGTTATCGGTTAATCTCTGATATGTCCGGTCCAGTCTACGGTTGTGCCCTTCGATTTTCGAACGGAAAGAAAGAAAATTTAGGATGCCAAAAGTTCCATCTCGCACCCCATATTTATATTCGCACTTTAGTTTACCTAACGTAAGGGAAACTTATACCCTCTTAAATGTTTATAACCCTTTTAAAAGACTTCAAATCTCAAAACCTGTGTATTTCAGTGATTACAGATTAAGTCAAAAGTACTTTCTACACAACTATTTAATGAAACAGGTTATGCATATATTCAGAGTGATTTAAAACTCTGTGACTTAATTTTAAGAGCAGATTCCTGACATTTTTTTGGACAAAAAAGTCCTTTTTCATTTTTTAATCAGTTGCCTTATTTTCTAACTACAGCCCCAAATGTCTAGCCAATAAGAACGCACCAAGACGATTTGAAATTGTCAGTATTGCCAGATTTATTTTCGTGTTATTACAGAGGCAAGATTAGCAACAAAAATATATGGGTACCTCAGAGCAAAAGTGCATTCATTCCAAAATGTAAATTTTATAGGAGAGAGAAAATAAAAATTATTTGGGATTACATTACATTATGTGGGACTTAATACGTTTTTTTTTATATAATAGAGTTTTGCCACTCGTGATGTATGTACCATGTTGGACATCATACATATAATATAAAGAAATCAGAAATCAGAATTAAAAAACCGGAAAATTCAATTTTTGGACTTAGTACTCTTTTGCTCTGAGGTACCGATATATTTTTACATGTACCTACATTAGGATGTACAAAAATTAAAGTTATTAGTTTTCAGCTAGCCTGGCCAAAATCGATTTTCTTAGATTAAAAATAATATTTTTAAATTGTAACCTCTAATATTAATATTTATATAGATTTTAGGTCGCTCATTGCATTTTTCTATACTAAAATATATATTTTTGTAATTCCCTAAGAAACTATTCCAGAAAATTGGACAAATAATATTCTAACAGAGAATCAAATTCTTTACAAAAGTGATCCTTAGAAAAAAATTGCTCAGAACGACCGAAAATTTGAAAAGGTTTTATTTTTTATTTTATCCTGCATTGACATAAAGCGGGAGTTTCAGACATCAAATTTTTAATTCATGTTTAAGTATTAATATTTCTGAGACCGTCGTTCTAAGCAATTTTTTTCTAAAAATCATTTTTGTAGAGAATTTAATACCCTATCAGAATATCATTCGCTCAGTTTTCTGGAATAGTATCTTAGCTAGTTACAACAATGTATTTTTTCAATATAGAAAAATACATTGTCGCAATGAGCGACTTCTAAATGTTAATATTTAAAGGTTAAAATTTAAAGATATTATCCTTTTAATGTAAGAAAAGAGATTTTGACCAGGCTACCTGAAAAACAAAAATTTCATTTTTTTTGCGCATCCTAATATACATATATTTTTTTGCAAGTCCTTTGAACTAAAAATCGACCAGGGTATTTTATTAAAACCGAGTTTGAAAACTTATTTTTGACAATGGATTTTAGGTGAAACTCTTTAATTACGTAAGTTGCGCGATGTTGTCGTTTAATATAAGTTTGAAACTTCCCACATTTTAATTACCAAACCGACCGTGGTTGGGGTTTTTGACTAAAACAAGACAGTTTCTTTTCTAAAATCTCTGAACATGATCATCACGTAGACCAAACTATTTAGCTGAATTAGCTTTGAAAAACTCCTGTAAAAAGTTTAAGAAAATAATTTTATTTTTGCCTGAATGAATTTTAATAACGAGAGTCTTATAATAATTATAAGATTACGTGAAAACATCTGTTGTTTTCAGGTAAATTAAAAATTGTTTTAAAACAATTCTTCGACCGATTAAAAACTAATCCGCTTATTAAAATTCAGTTTACCCGACTTATTTTTCCTCTCGAACAAATTTCATGCGAAGCTCTTTTATTAGCCTGGATGGCGCGTTGTTGCCGTTTAATTTAAGTTTCAAACTTTTCACATTTTAATCAAGAATATAGAAATATGCTAAAGATAATAATCACTTTTGTATTATCAGGAAGTCAAGAGGTATTAATATAAGAAAAATTCGTATAGGAATAGAAAATTTTATTTGAATAGCAAAAAATTATATTGAGTTTTTTTATTGATGTATTGTTGGAATTTTAATGCAGCTTAGAACTCATCATCAACTTAACAAACTTCTTCCGGCAATTAAAATTTGTGTATCCTTCATCAGCTCGGGGTTTTTGAGTTATTAAAATCCGGGAAGTTTTCAAGTTAAATTAGCAGGAACACGGCTTCATCCCACGCAATTATAGGGTTTTGCATAAAAACGATTGACTAAAAGTTGTTTTTGGTTGACTTTTGACAGCAATATTTTTTTTTTAATTTTTAAAGTGTTCTACAATGATATTATAATGAATATTTTGGTAGTTATAAATGCAGTTCGCTAGTCGACTGCATTAGGTCAAAACTAAAAGTGCCAATACTATTTCCAGCACGTTAAACTACATTATTGCTTACTGATTGTCAATTAGTATTGTAAAAATCAAGAATATTTAGAGAATAATTTTCAATTCGATTAATAAAATCTTCAGTTTTCCCACATTAATTTTGTAACAGATAAAAATTTTAAATTTAGATATTATAATATGTAACTCATAGAGCATTTTAAGAAATAATTAAAGGCTATTGATCATTTGTGGTAAGCCAGATCAAATCTTCAATTTTAGATGTTTAGTTCCTATGGATATCTTAATTCACCTTGTGGTAATCCACAAAATCCTTTAATGGTGCTTAGTAAGAG